>BMAW01125778.1:0-88084 GCA_019974015.1 Nephila pilipes | reverse complement strand
TATAATAATAATCAATATAATTTATAATAATAATCAATATAATTTATAACATTATCAATAATTAATTAAAGTCCTTTGATTTATATAACATTATCAATATAATTTATTTATTTAAATATTTAAGGGAATTTACTAGTGATATCCATTTTAATAACTGTTTCTGATATTTGATATAATTAATTATTTATTCTGCAACGTTATGTTATTTTTTTTGAAACAAAAACATATTAACATATTAAACATATTAAATTAATTAATTTATTTTATCCTTTGAATATGAAATAGAGATTACACATTTCTAAACAAGCTAATTTAATTATTTTTAAGTTTCTCTAAAAATGAAAAAATAGGAAACATTTGAGTATCCGAATATTTCTATCGTAATGTATAAATATAAAAAAAGATCTACTAATTAATATTATTTGCATTTCAATTGCCTGTGTTCTCATATTTAATAAATTATTTCAATGATTTTTTATGATTGTTTATAAAGTAATTCATTAAAAAAGCCTTAAATATGCAAAAATTTCTAAAGTAAATTTTAAAACCTTTGAGGCAAACACTGAAGTCAATTAGGAGGATTAGCATAAATTTTAATGCAAATATAAATCTTGCAAAATATCTTGTAATAAAATAAGTTACTGAACTAAAATTTAAAGTCAAATTAAATTGAATTTGAGGAATTCAATTTATATGTAATAAAATAATTTTAATAAAATAAATTTAAATAATAAATTAATCTTAATAAAATAAATTTAAATAATAAATTAATTTTAATAAAATACAATTTATCACTTTGGGAATGGGATAAGAGTATGGAATGCTGATAATTAAGGTATCCATTGAACATAAAAAATGACTATTACTAATTTTTGTTCGTAATAATTCTTTATGGTATTAAAACCAAAGTGAACCATAATTTATTTTAATGAAATTCAATTTAAGAGATCAGTGATCCTTGTCATTAAAAGTTTTTTTTTAATTAAATTTATATTAATCTGAAGAAAAACATTTTGAATGAAACACTTTTCCTTTAAAAATTAGCAGGAAAATATAATGAAATATCATGACCGGATTTGAATCGAACTTCGATTATAACATTATAATTAAATCTATTTGATAAGAATAAATTAAATATTGTTTGATAAATGGTATAGTATTATTTCTATAGTATGTTTTTGTTTTATTCTCATTATATTTATTTCGACTCGTACAGAAATATTCTATGAAGTTCGTCTTTTGTTCATTTATCTGGGAGAAAAACTCAAAAGTTTTCTTTTTCGATAGTGTTGCAACTGAAATATAAGTAATTCTAATAATTTTAATTTTATTCGACTTTCTCACTCTAAAAAATTATGTTAAGCAGGTAGATTGATTCAAAATGAAAATAAATAAAATTTGGAATTACGTTTTCGCTAAACGAGGATAGAAGATTTTCGTTGAGCGCTACAGCTAATTGTTTCTGTGATATTAAGAACATACACACAGTCTCAATAACCCTAAACATAATATCATAATATTATAATGTTGCAAATCCATTAACAATGTATCCTTGTCTTGAGGGCAAACCGAATCATTACTTGAATAGTGGTAAACAAACTGCATTGGTTTTTTCCCTTCACTTTTCTCCTACTTGACACATTAGAGAAACATACCGACCAATTGTTAACGGATTTTTTTCCTCATATTTTAACCGCGGAGAAACGAAATAACGATGCCATCTCAGCTGGGTACTTCAGTCACCAAATACATCCCTCATTTCTCTTGAAGATTTTGTGATCCTAGTTATTTTAAAATTTTATAAATTCTCCATTAAAAATTCTATGGAATTCAAACTAAAATGCATTCATAATTCTACTGTAATACTATAAGTTATGAAATTTGAGATCCTGATATACCTTAATAAATTAATTCTTTTAATTTATTACATATCAGAAATATTACAATGGAATACTAACCGGATCCCTTAATATATTATATTTCTAAATACTATTGTGGCATTGGCTTATTCGCAATTTTTTTTCTAAATTAAACTCGGGTACTTTATTGTAATTTGAATTGTTTAAAATTACAATATGTTCCCGACCAAAATCAAAGGTGATTAGGTAAATTAGAGGAACATAAAAAGTTCTGTGAATTTTGAAATTGAATTAATGATATATATATGTAATAGAATTGGAAAGAAAGAAAAAGGAGATAGAAGATAATGTTAGGCGGTTAAATATTTGTAAGTCATATTAAAGTATCGTAGTAAAGTTTTTGAATTAAAAAGAATCTTAGTTAAAACACTTAAACAAGGCTGTAAGTGAGAAATGAATGAATCAGAACGAGTGAATTGGTAAGCTAAGAACTTTGTTAGATGGTCATAATTGAGAATTTATAAGTTAGGAAGGAATTAGGAGTGACCTTATCCCTTCTGTAATGATTAAAAATATTTTATCTTATGTATCATCGATTGGATTCTAGTACTCATGGACTATTTCTTTAGAAGGAAAGATGACTATAGAAAGAAAGAGAGAGAGAGAGAGTTAAACAATGAAAGAAGGATGTCAAACTATGTCTTGGTTTCAACAGCTTTAAGATATATTGTTGCCTAATCTTCGTGGGAGATTGTATCATCTTAAAATTTCTGTATTAGTCCTAAGAATTGATAGAGAAAACAATATTTGTATAACAGAGATTCCTGTTCCAAAAATAGAATCAAAACACGTTCACTGATTTCAGATAAATATTGATTTATTAGAATTACGACTGCTATACATGATCAGAATCTCAATCTCAAAGCTCAAAACTATTTTTACAAAAGCAGCTAACTAAGCAAACAACATTCTTCGAACAAAAAAATAGTTAATTAATATTCTATGAAAAGGGTGAAAAATTACCAAACGATACTTTAAAAAATATTTACTAATTGGAATTTACTAAATCAGTTGAAGTCTCGTTTACTATTGCGTCATGAGTTGAGTCACTTCATTTTGGGGACTGAAGCGAAATAATAATTCAACAACACTGAATGCTCTTTCTCAAATGAGCTCATTTCCCACTAATTATTAATTATGTAATTACTTATCCATCATATGATTTAAGCATACAATGCTAATTTTTTTCACTTATAATAGTATATATATTACATTTCTCTACAAGTTAATAAAAAGGAACTTTATACCTACAGGTGTTGAATGCTTTAGCCAAAAATAGGAACGCTATAATTTCAAGTGCTTTTTACGTTGGCGGACTGTTCAAAATATACTCAGCTCAACTCCACGATACCTCTTACATTATATACCATTTGCTGATTAGAATTCCGATAGAGAGAATATTCTGTTGTGTGCGTTCAATGAAATCGCCCCTTACGATCGGCAGAGAACGTGCTTCGAATTCATTATTCCTACCTGCCTTTTCCAGGTACATTAATACAATATTTATCACAAAGCATATCTAGTTGTCTCGGATGAATAAAGATATTTTAATCGATATATTATTCTATAAACAGAACTTTTATAAGTTATGCTAGATCCATTAATTGAACTAGATTATTTTCATTTATAATGGAAAGTTTCTTAACGAAATTACACAAATGGCATTTTCCATGTATTTAAAAGTTGCAAGAAAACAAGTAAACAAAATAATTCAAAATTGTAGCTGCTTCTGACCTTGTTTGTTTTCTAAAATTAGAGAATTTCGTTTAGAATGCTTTGATATTTTAAGCCAAAAATGTAAGAACAGTTTAAATATGTTTACCTTGTAATCAAAAAAACGT
Organism: Nephila pilipes; assembly: GCA_019974015.1. Classification (NCBI taxonomy): domain Eukaryota; kingdom Metazoa; phylum Arthropoda; class Arachnida; order Araneae; family Nephilidae; genus Nephila; species Nephila pilipes. The sequence continues at coordinate 84,324 of BMAW01125778.1, read as the reverse complement.
TTGAAAACAACCATTTTGTAGATATATTTCCTTATAAATAACTATCCTATAAAAGTCTTATGTCCATATGCACAGATATTTTAGGAAAGTAATGTTAAAATTCCTTGTAAATTATACAATAACTTACATTTTATGCTTAATCAAACAATATTACGACAAAAAAAATTCTAAAAATGCTGTGAAAAAAATAAAATATTTTATTGTCCACTTTATAGGTTTTCCCATTTTCTGATTAAGACTAGCGTCGATAAATCTTTGATCGTAAAAAAGAGCAATTGTAAAAGTTAGAGAATTTATTGTTTTCAATTAGATAGGATCATTTCTTTTAGCAAAATACAAGTAAATATAACATATGAAGAAGTGAATTTCATACTTCTATCAGTAATAATGATTAAGAAACGTTAGTCTATCTAGACCTAATGACAAGATATGCCTTCTTAACATATATATCTATTTTTGAAATTTTAAGCGTTAAAATCTCTAATCATAAGAACGAAGGATATTTGAATAGGAAACAGCTGCATAGCTTTAGTGAAAGGGAAATTAATGTTTAAATAGGAAAATACATCAAACGCATTCCAATAAGTTTCTTTTATTGTTTTCTGTTTATATACAGTGCTGAAAAACGTTACATTTTTGAAGTTTTGATGTTTCTATTTTCATTTTTAAGCATACAAAGTACTATGATTGATCTGTATACATTTTCAGAAAATTCTCACCTTTTCATAAAAAAAAATTGTAGATTTTGGATGATTACAAAATATACTAGTGCAGTGTTTCCAAACTAGAAATGTTGGTAAGTAGTTATTAATCTTATGTGTTAACATTGTTTATAAAATTTCTTTTGTCTCCTGGTAAGTCAATTATCTAGTTCTTAACGTATTTGGCAAAGAAATTTTAATAATTGGAATCTTGGCGATCTCATCTTGTCTCCTACCGAAAATGCTCACTAATGGGGAACAATATTACATTTATCCAAAATAATTTATATTTATGATACTAGCATTGTCGATGACTTTGCTTCAATTTTTAACACTATGAAATATGTTCATTGAATTTAATTCATACAATAAGAGTAAGTTTATTCACTTCCATGAGTGCAACTCAAAGCAGTGAATTTAGCAATGACTGTCAATCATAATATGACTTATAACAATATGATTTTCCTACCTCTAACGAAGTTAGATTAAATTTACTACTCTACAAAGTTAAATTTCAAAAATCCGTTTGACGTAGTATTTTATTCATAACATAACGTGTTAGTATGGGGAGAAAAATTTAAAGATTGGTGTTCTGTTTTCTTCTGATACAGACAAATAGTGTTATTTTACTGAAAATACCTTCCTTTAAATTTCGAACAAACTTAAAATGTCTAAGAGAACAACCCATAAGTGTTTAAAAAACAGTAAACTTTGTGCGTTATAGAGTAAACCTGAATTGATTAATATGTTTATCGATCATTTCGAAGTGCATACGCTACTTAAATAGAGAATATAATCTCTAAATAACAACGAAAAGAAGCAATCCCCCGGCACCAAACTTTCTCCAAAGTCCATCTGCAAATTAGTTCTAGGTAAACTAGAGAATATTTATTAACGTTAAGGAACATCAAATAAGAGATATCCCAAAGTGCCTTGAAGGGAAAGGCATTCAAAGGATGTAATTTGTGATCTGAATGTTAGAATTAAGAGACATACTTGTCGAATGCGTTTCTAACTGTTTTATTATTTGCAACTGTATTTGGCTTAATTATTTCACTAAATATAATATTGGTTTTTATTTGTGATTCATATGACTCATTGCATATTTTTATTGAGCTAATTTGACATACTTTTTTGATGTGCGTATATTATTGAACAATTTTGTAACACTTAGCATCGATTAATATATACTCATGGACAAAAAAATTAGCGCACCAAGAAGGAGTCGTCAAAATGAAACGAAATTTTACATACGCAATGATTACTTTTATATAAGTAAATGATTCGAAAATCAAAGAAAAAAGATCATTTATTTCAGAGAAAAAAGCAAAAGAACGAAAGGTTTAATATCCTGTCGAACCCCCTGTTGCGCGAATGCACGATGCGATATGATCGGGAATTGAGGCATATAAGTTCTGTATGATGTCTTGAGACATTTCCTTCCATATTTGCTGTAACCTTGCCTCTAGTTCGTTTAAACTAATGGGATGCCCAACTTGCCATCCCAAATGATCCCAGATATGCTCGATGGGAGATAAATCTGGTGATCGGGCAGGCCAAGAAAGGGTAGTAAGAGTGCGGAGACAGTCTTGCGACACCCTTGCCGTAGGAGGCCGAGAATTGCCTTGTTGAAAAATGGTTTCTGGGAGTCGTTGCGTGAATAGTAACACATGTCGTTGCAGGATGTCATGGACATAACGCTGGGCTGTCATGGTGCCACGGATCAATACTAGGGTTGACCGTGTATTGTAGCCAATGGCACCCCATACCATCACACCAGCTGTGGGAGCGGTGTGTAACTGAAAAGCAAAAACAAGATTGAGGCGTTCACCGCGGGGTCTCCATATACGAACACGATTGTCATCAATGCAGAGATCGAATCTGGATTCGCCGCTAAAGAAGACCTGGATCCATTCCGCTGCAATCCAGTTTCCTCGTGTGCGGCACCACTCCTGACGGAGGCATCGATGTGTGGGCGTCAAGGGCAGCACACGTAATGGGCGCTGCCATCCCAAATGTCCTTCAGCCAAGAGGTCTTCGTATGGTTCGAGAAGACACAGGGGCCCCTAGAGAAGGTGCTACCTGTACCTGGATGGCGGCCGATGAAGCAGTTGGCTGTACGAGTGCATTTCTTCCGATGTGACGGTCTTCTCGACGATTGGTCTGTCAAAGGCTTCCTGAGCCTGGTCTTCATGTAAATGACATCTCTCGGATCCAATGGTCCCAACACCTCCTCACAACACTATCAAAGCGGCCTAATTGATGAGTTACTCGCCTAGTTGATTACCCAGCTTCTATCATGCAGATGATTCTCCCCCTCTCAAACTGCGACAGCTGCTTATATTGTCTTCGAAAATGGCGTAATGGCATGTCTACCTCAATTCTTCCTTTGTAAAAGATTCAGCACTGTCAAACAAGCTTTGGTTACCTTTTTTATACTCCACGGAGAACGACGTTAAACGTCCTCTACCGGCTATACGTAATGCGCAATCCCGCTGCATTTATAATAATTTGCATATCTCCTCGACATGTACCTTCATGCCAAGTTTCGTTACGACCCCGCAATTATTTCTTGGTGCGCTAATTTTTTTTTTATCCATGAGTGTATTTCAATGAGTTTACATTTCAAATTATTATAAATCATTCTATTTATGTTTACTTCAATAATATTTTAAATTCATGCTTATTAAAAGAAAATATATGGTTCTTTTAGTATTTCTAGAATATTTGGCAAGTAAATATTATTAAGTCTCCTTGACTTTAATTCCTTTTCTTAACTACATCCCGTATTTCTGAGTTAAGATATAAATAGTCTAGAGCTAAACACTAAGTATACACGGAGTATTTAAAAAATTACTTGATCCTATATCACTTATCACAGTATTTGTTTTTGCTCTTACAGATATATATTTCAAGATTCCTCCAAAGCAAGGTAAACATCTTCTTTAATTTTTAACTTTTCTATTGAGATAACTATGAAATTTTAATTATTTTTATGTTCTCAAATAATTTCTTAAGCCTCATTCCTTGTCAGATATTGAATTCAGTGTTTTTTTCTGGGCAATTATGAGGTTTTTGCTTTCACCATAAAGCAAGCATCGAAATGTGTGGTGGTGTGTACTTCAATTTAGTAAATTGTCATATACGAGGGTCGTTTTATAAATCCTTAAAAAATCCAAAAGATTGTACTTATAGCGTCGATAATGGCTTGCTTTTAATAAGCATAATTATTCACTAGACATCTGTCTAAGTCTCAACTATTTCTAGCTCATAGTCTCGTTTTTATTGTCGATTGGAGCAAGTTTACTTAGAAAAATGGAAAAAGTCATTTTCGAGCTGTGATTAAACACTTATATTTAAAAGTTCAACAGCAAAGGAGATCAAAGTTGAGTTGGATGAAGTTAGTGGCACATCGTTTCTTGTGTTTGCTACTGTCTTCAAATGGGTAAAGGATTTTAAACATGGCCGTACATCCAAAAGAGATGAACGTATTTCTGGACGTCCAGTGGAAGTGACTATTCAGGGAATGATTGACAAAATTCACGATACGGATTTCAGTGATCGGTGAATCAATGTATGCTAAATAGTTGTGACTATTATCATACCGCATTTTAAAGTTTGTTTAACTTTGCACGAAAAACTGTGTGTGAAAAAAATGTCGACAAGATGGGTGCGACGTTTGTTTTCAGTGGAACATATACGGAATCATTAGGTGGAATCTGAGGCTATTGTTGCCGTTTTTCATAGCCCTTTTAGCACATTTATGCGTTGATACATAACTGTAAATATAATGTGGGCTCTACTATACTCCAGAGACAAAATGACAATCAAAAAACAAGGTTTTAAACTAGAGAGCTTCGTGGAAAGTAAAGACAATGAAATCAACTGGGAAGGTTATTTCCACGGCTTTTAGGAATGCATGCGGAATTATTTACACCGATTGCTTGGGGAAAGGAAGAACAATAACTAGATATTATTATGCGTCTTTTATTGTAAAGAAAATTTAAGAAAAAACATATAATCATTTGAAAACGAAAAATATCCTCTTTCATCCAGACAATGCACGGCTACACATCAGTGCAGATCCGATGGTCAAAATCATGGTTCGAACTATCACAACATCCACTGTATTAACCGGATTTATCTCAAAAGTGAATTTTTTTTATATCCAAATTTAAAAAAAATTAGCTCGGCGAACAACAGTTCACGTCGAACGAAGAGTTCATCTCCCAAATAGGTGTCTATTTTGAAAGCATTTCAAAATCTTAGTCTTTAGATGGCTACAAACAGATGCAGAAAAGCTGATGATAAAAAAAAATTCTACTTAAAACAGTTTGGTTTTTATCTTTTTCTAAGAACATATTGAATGAAACTCGGACGTGATTTTCAAGAAACTTTCACTGTTGATCCTACAAGAATTTATATTTATAATTATAAACTTAAAGAATATTAGAAAGAGTATTGTTATAGAAAATTCGGGAAAATAATACACACTGTTTCTTTTGTACTTCTAAGAAAGTCTACATCTAAGAAATTATATAATTATTAAACACATATAAGATGTAAACTTTTCTATCACATCCAGCATTCATACCTAAAATACTTAATTTCTTTATATTTATCTATAAGGATTAAGTTTGCATTTTTCGTTTTTATTTTTAACATCGAGAGTCTTTTCTCGCTGAAACAACATCATGCTCCTTTAGACATTTTCATTTTTCTTTACAATACAAAAATAATTTCTCTTGGAGAAACTAATTCATAAATCCCTATATATATATATACATAAGCAAGCATATGCATCTATAAAATAGTAGCAAGCATACAAATCCAAAGTATAGTGTTTAATGAAAAATATGTAATTTGTTTTTCTTTCGATCTCGTTTAATGATGTTAAGGATTTGTGAAGTTGTGAAAAAACAATCTTACGTGTTCTATTCTTCTCATCATTGCGTGAAAGGTATCTTTCATTACTAAATAAATGACGCTTTACAAACTTGCAAACTTTTTTTCTGAATATCTTATCAATTTCGAGGTAAAGGCACTTGATTTTCTTATTTACAGCTAGGTGTCACTGTAATCGATTGTGTCTTTTAGCGCGAAATCACTTTACTATACATAAATAACACGTTTGGTAGTAAATATTACCATTTATATATGTCTATAGTCTACATGGTGATGAAAATGTAACATCATGAACACATACTCAGAAAAATATGTACAAATCGCAGGGTAGGTACAATGTACCGGGTTATGTAAATGATACCAAGTGCCTTGTATTATGAGACAAGTGAAGCGAGATATAAGACAAGTAATCTGTAGAATCGACATTAGTTGTGCTGCTCGGTCATCTAGAGTATTCTTCTTGGAAATTGCTTTTCTGACGCAGAGGAAATGTTTAGTACTGAGAATGTTATGATGCCGAAGGCCGGGGTACTTCCAGCGGATAGACAATTACACCAGAGGTATTGTGATTGGACTGAAAAGAGCAGGTTGGTATCTGCACTGAGTTGCAGTAGATCCTCACCAACACACGTCCACTGTACACTGGCGGTGCCAAACAGTGTTTTAAGAAGGTACTATCACACGTTCCAACGGTGGTGGTACTGACAGAATGACGTCAGCACGCGTGAACCGACGTGTCAGCAGATTTGTGCTGAAGATTACTTCTGTCAGTATTTTGTAGCGAGTGCATGATACACTTGTTTTTTTCCATATCGTGCAAATCTTATTCGTCAGTTTGCATATGGAGTTTTACATTAATGGTGTCCGTTAAGAAGGCTGTCATTCAATAAAAGTACATACTTCTCCATTTCCAAAATTGCCAGTATATGGCCACGTGGACTTCGAAGTGACATGATGTGGTGTGGTGTGTCTAATCATGTCATCATGATTAGACACACTTCGATTTAAACGATGAACTCCACCGCGTAAGAGTCTGGTGGCAATCTCGTGACAGATCCAATCCGACCACAATTGCCGAATGCAATACCGCGCGACATTCAGGAATCATAGTTTGAAGCACCATCGCTTTCGACTGCAGATCATCACTAGTCTGTACTGTTTGCAGTATGACGTCCCAACGATACGTAGATGATGTGCTCCAGTAGCCTATACTTCCCTCTTCCTTTCTTCAGGTGATACCGAATGCCGTTACCAAAAGATAATGCAAAATCACACATGGCGAACATCAGCCAACATGCTCAACGAGATACCCTTGTGCTTATCTGGCCTCCTCTCTCAGCAGATCTCTCGAAAATCGAACATGTTTGGGTCATGATTGGATATCATTTGCATCATCACTACCGCGTTCAGAAGACGAACTATGGCAAATGGTTGAGAGAGAATGATCAACAATCTCTCAGGAGACAATCCGCTCAATATTTGAGTTTATAAAAGTACTTGTTGCTGAATGCATTACCGAAATCAGGTAAGAACAAAAAAATTCAAGACATTTTTCAATCATTATATTTTCTTTGCATTACAAGTTATTTTAATAATATAGAATTTTATAATTACACATTCATGCCAATTAAAGTGCTCAATGTTATTATGAGTACAGTTTTTATTTTCACTGCAATTTTTTATATCAGAGATAGGTGTATACTAATTTATCATAATACTAAGAATATTAGATATGTGTCCAATATATGTCCTAAAAGTCATCATATGCATACAGTTATAAGCTTAGTGATAAGAATAACTGAAGTTTTTATACGCTTGTCTATTTCTTATCATAGTATACATATCCTGATTGCATCTTCATTTCCTACGAGACCTAAGGTTCATGTTAAGATCACTTAAAATTATGAAGAAGTTCCAATGAAAGCCATCTATAATAATATTATTATGAAAATAAACATTATTTTTTGTAAACAAAAAGTTCCTTTGAGATAATTCAATCTTGATGTATTCCTTGTTGCAAAATATACTAGTTTCTTTTCTTGTTAAGAATATGCTAGTTTTTAACTTCTGAGAAAGTTATTTTGGTCTTAAAATTATTTTTTAAGTACCATTTTCATCATATTTATTAAAATCAAATCATAATTAAAATCAAGCAAACGATAAACTACACTAAACCATACTGAAAATGAAAACTTAAAACAAAATGAATGAGACATATGCACACCACACACACACACACATATATATATATATATATATACATATTTTGAATTTTAACGTTAATACTTTAATTAGCTTTCATGAAATTCCCTGTAATCTTTTAATGGGATTTCTATAATATTTCAGTTTTAACTAATTTAGTTTAATTGAAATTTAAGCGTGACTTTTCTGAAAATTCATTAATTGCTGAAAATTTTAATATTTTTTATTTGTGAAATCTTCAGTTAAGTACCTTTTGTATTTACCTTAATTTTCTTTTCTACTTAAGACACGACAGAACAAACAGATTAAAAATCGAAGTTCTTTTCAGGATACTTTTTGTTTGGTTTTTACAAAATTCCAGAATGAATCCCATTCAACTAAATGCGCATTTTTTATAAACACGTATATTAGGTTTCTTTTACTAAATAAATAAATTATTTTAATGTCATTTAAATCTGTGAATTTAAATGCATTTTTAAGGGAATAAATATTAGAAATGAGCCAAGATTTAATGGATTGATCGAGTTTCTAATTTAAAGTAAATAGTATTGAAAAATTTTGTTGATTTCCATGAAATATTTGTTACCTAAATGAATATTTCCTTTAATGCTTATTACAAAAGGGGAAACTCACTTACTTCATATTGTACATAATTTACAAAGACAATGTTTAAATAATTTAAAAATAATTGCCTTAAGGCATTGCATTTTTCTGCAATGATCAGCCAATGCTTAAGTATTTTCAAAATTATAATTTCCTTCATTCCGAATCAACAATTTATTTTATTTATATGCATATTTACTCTCAAATCTAATCTCATAAAAACGGACGTTGTTCTATTTATTTTTTCTTTTAATACTGAATAAAATATCTATCTGAATAAACTAATATTTACTGATTTAATCCGGCGTTTATATTATTTTAGACAGTGATTTATTTTCTTTATCATACATTATTTGAATAGTCAGATTAAATCAAAATATTTATTTTTCATTTACGATTCAAAATGCGTTATATTTCATATGTTTATTGGAATTGAATGACGATGGATTTGAAAATACATAAGCTTTTGAAAAATAAGTGTTATAAAACACTATGAAGAAACAATGATAAAACTTTATGCATAAATAATGTAAATACCAAGAAACATAAAATAAAAATATATCCTAAAAGAATTAAGAAATAACTCATTAAATAGCATAATTCGAAATTTTCTATACGTTTACTAACATTCTCAAAACAGTTTTAATTCAACGGCATTTTAAAAAGAGATAAAGAAAACGTATGCGATTATTCACCCATTTCACATATTTGTTTAATGTATGCACAATCTCAAATAAATATTTATTTGAAATCTTATGGTTCTAGCAGAATTAAAATGAATAGGAAATTTGATGCAACTAAAGTTTCCGAACTTTTTCCCATTTCCAAAAAATAAGTTTGTGACATTGGGCTATTCGCGGTTTCTCTTCACTAACCTTAGGGACTTTCAATTGAGATTGATTGCTTTCGCTAAACAACCTTTGCCCAACCAAAAATGAAACGTGATGAAGAATGTAATATGCAAAGCAGTTAGGAATGAGGTGAAGCAGTTAAATTAGGAAGTATATAAACTCCATCTGAAGGAGTAGAGACGAGAGGTGAAGGAGGATCAGAGAGGTGTTGCAACGAGAGGAGGTGGAATCTAAGTGTTATAGTATTAGAAAGCTGATTTAAGGATTAGAGTTGAGGTCCGAGTGTAAAACACTCGAATTGGAATTGTTCTGAAGTTTCAGCAGTTGTTCCAGATTCAGTCTAGCAGTTGGTAAGAAGCTGTTAAATTATTATTGGTGGGTTGAAGTAAAGTATTAGTAAACTTGACCTGGAGAGCTATATCATTATTGTCTTAAAGGATATATATTAATAAATGTTGAAAGTGGTTTTGGTGGTTCTGTAATTATTGGTGTCTTATTGTTTAATATTAGATATTAGTGATGGCACAAGATAACATCCGAGGTAATCGGATGTCATAAGTTCAATATATTCCTTCTTGATTATGTCTAGTATTTGAAAATTAAAAATATGATCTAAAGAAGAAAAAAAAAACGTAGAAGTTAACAATATAAGTCTAAAATTAAGATTTTAAAAAATGCAGAATAAAAGGTATTAAATTTTTAGTATCATAATATCTTATTTTTACCCTCATTAAGCCTGAATAAAAATAATCATGATTAAAAGTGTGACTTTAAAATTAATTGCAAGTGGCGTAACACGAAATGTACAGTAATATGAATTATAATTTATTAAATAAGTACTAAATTGGTAAACTTTAAAATCTTAAAAACAAATATGATATAGAATGCGTTTAGTCTAATATGAACAACTTTAAGTGAGTTTCATTTAATGTGAATATTAAATAATTAAAGGAGTTACATAAAAAATATTCCTTACGATTGTTACGATAATATCATTACGATTTGAATCATATTATATTATGTAATATTTGTCACATAATTTACTATGATTGCGTAAGAAAATTAATAATTTGAAATAGGTGATTGCTTATGACTGATGAAAAGGACACTGAATAGAGAAACTATCCAAAATTAAATTCGTTTTTTTTCTATGAACAAATTAGATACAGCAATTAAAGATTAGTTAAGATATGAATGAGATGAAAAAACTTTATACAGAAACATGCAACGCGCACGTGTTACACGTAAAAATACTTTTAATAATAGAATTTAAAAGTTTATGAAATAAAAAAAATGCGTATAAAAAAATGAAAAAATTAAGTGCATATAATCTTATTACTTAATTATATGTGTGTGTATGTGTGTGTTGTGATTAAAAATGCATTAGAAATCACAAAAAACAACACAAATTACACAAATATATAAATATGTACGGGATAAACATTTTCAAATCAAATGACCCATATTTAACGCAAAGAAAAGAAAGGATATTTTTAACATGTAGGAAGTAATAGTAAAATACAGTGATAAACGTTAAGTAAGTCTAATTACCTATTAATTTACCAAGAGGAAAGCTTTGATTTATATAGATAATCACTTTCTTTCAATTGTTTTTAAGTACTTTCCTGAATTACTATATTTTTGAGAAATATTTGTTTCTCGTAATGTAATTGATTTTATGCTTCTACTGTTTCCATGTATATAGCTTTTTTTTCAAAATTACATTTGTTTCGTTTTTCTATTTATTTAATTTCTATGATAGTTAGTAGGTAAAACCTTATAAAAGAAAGATAAAAACTTTATTTATTGTTTCTAATCTTAATTGAAGTATTAATGAATCCAAAGGGAAAATAAGTATTTCCTGAAGATATTTAAATTTACGGCATAAAATAAGACAAAACTCTAACAAAAAGTGTTTTTTTCTTTCTTATACTTCTTTCACTTGAATGAGGTGACAATTGTTTTTAGCCCTAACATACTCAAATTTACAATGTTATTAAATATTTTTATCCAAAACTATTGATTTTTTGTTAATTATATTTTAAAAAGCTAGTTTTAAATTGTTTGTTTTAACCTAGTTTTAAATTTTGTTTAACTAGATACTACTTGACACTGAACCGAAACTTAATCGCCATTAAAGAAGGTTCTTCTCACGACTTCCGCTATTAAGTGTACTTCACAGCTCCCCAGTATGAGATTAAGAAAAGTCGATAAAGATGCAAACATCTTATCTAAGCACAACAGATCAAAAATGCCTCAGTGTAAGATGTACATGAATTTCATATTTAAAATAAATTAAGGGTAGAATATTAAATGTTTGCTTTCAGGATTAAGTGGAATGTATTTCAAATAAATTGTTAAAGAATAAATTCGTTTGATAAATCATGAACATTAAATAGAAAATTGATTAATAATCGATTGTTTTTATGCACATTGCCACCCACTTTTTAAAATTAGATTAAATTGAAACGAATTAGCTCCGTTATTTTTTCCATCATGATGTAAATTAATTTCTTCCCAATTTTTTTAAAACGGAATAACAATTTTATGCTACTCTTCATTTTTTAAGAAATTATTATTAGAACAATACCAAAATGGCATTCAACAATTACAACAGTCATTGACTTGTTAAAAGTTACAAATTTTTATATGAATATAACAATTATAAAGTTAAATTTATATTGACTCTCCCTCTCTCTCACTTTCATTAGAAACAAAATAAAATCTATTTTTAGTCTTTCTTTTATTACTTTTCTTTGAAAATCTAAAGTAGATATTATATTTCTAAAATCTGAACATACTGTGACGATATTGATAACTTTTAAATGCTTAATTTTTGAGAGATTTTACTATAATTCCTTTAGATACGAGGTGTACTTTTCATATTGTATAATAATACATTATTCGCTTACAAGGAAATAAAGTATCTTATTTTATATTTATTGATTGTTTTAAATATATACTTTTCCAGATGCCTGTATAATTAACGTGAAACATTGTTTTTTAATTTTTGGCATGCACATAATATTTGATATAATAATAGAGAGTTTAAGTAAAAACTCTAATTAATATGTCATAGCAAATTTATGCATTTGAATTTAAATAACACTATTGAATTTCTGAAAAAAAAACCAGTTCAAATAATTTATTACATTCAAATTCATATTTAATCAATATTTCTGGGTAATTACCCTTAAAAACAGAATATCATAAAACAATTTTACTTGCCCTCTCACATAATATCAAAATTTCTGTTACATTAAATTGCTTCCAGATGTGCGTTAAAAACATATATTTATCTAAAAAATTAATTGCTTAGTGAAAAACTTATGCTTAAAGTGAATTAATTAGTTTTTGAGCAAAGTTTATTTGACTAGAGAACACTTAAAAGAAATAAATTTAAAAAAGAACCGAAGTAAATTATTTTCCTGTGCGAACGAAACATATAATTCCAATATATATAAATTTTTCCCGTAGTTGTTCGGATATAAATAGTTTTAGATTAATTTTTCAGTAAATTTAGAAATGAAAATTTAAATTTTAATTGTCACTTACCTTCACGTTTGACCTCATCGATGTAGGAGCTGAAGCTTAAAAGTTGAAACTCATGTTTAAAACACGTTGTAATTGTTGAAAAACAAATGACTCCTATGCTTCGAATATTTGCTTAAAGATTTCAAATCACATTTTTTTTCTGTGTATTTATTTTTCAATTATTGATCGGCCTTTCGAAAAAATATTTAAAATACTTATTTAAATATTTCACATGCGCGTTTGTTGTTTTACGCCACTATTCATCAATAAGAGGAGTTTTAAAGAGATGTGGGCCACATCAAAGTTCTGCCGATTCTGATCAGGAGAAAAGTGTGATGCCCGAGATGTTTGAAGTCTGTCGCCATTTGGCGATGAGAAATGTCGTTGAACTTAGCCAACGTAAGAGCAGATCCCTGGTTCTTTCACATTTTTTTCTGCTTTCTCCTTTCCCTTTTGAAGATTTTATGAAAATATGCTTCTGTCAGCAAGTTTCCTCAGAGTGAGATTCAGTATAGAATTCAATTAACCTACTTTTATTCAGTTATTAAAACTTTTTCTCTTTGAAGTCAGATTGTATCTTTGAAATAAATTTTTAGAGACGTTACAGAGAGAGAAAAATATTTTATTTTCATAAAAATAAAGTTATGGTTATGTATTCTTTTTCAAAAATAGGCTTGCAAATCCTTGCGTGTATGTGTGTTAATTATTGCAAATGAAGTGTGTTCATCTAAATATAATATCATGTAAAAATAATTATCGGTTGGTTCTTTTTTTGAAGACATTATTTAAATTAATTAAATGTAAATTCTTTTTTTTTTTTCGAATGCCGCTTTAAAACTTACAACAAAATTATGTTTATTAGTTAAACAGTTCGTTTCTCCATTTTGTTCTTTACTGTGGATTGAATTACTACTTGATAATAAACAATTAAATCATCAATATGCTAAAATAGGGTTTTAGTGTATTCCCGGTTGATTTTTTAGATTAAATTTGCCTAGATGAACATACTGTTTAAAACTTTAAAATTGAAAGCTGGTTGGATAAATCTATAACATAATACGATTATGTTTCATGTAATATTAATACAAATATTTTTTTAAAAGAAATCTCTGAAAATCTTTGGGGAAAAAAATAATATAATGTGCATCGAATTTTGTCATAGATGTTTATTTTTTTTAAAATTTTGCCTATTTTATTGATTTGAAGTCTTCCTTAAACCTAAGACTAAAACCTCAGCTTTTACTTTTATTGGGAAGAATAAAAATAGCAGAATCAATATACACTGGTGTTCAAAATTAAGAGAATTTGCATATTTTGTTTATTTTTTACATTGGAAGAATTAAACGAAATGTAAAAATACTGCTTCGAAACAAAAATGTAAATCTTTTGCGTCGAATACGTAAGCGTATTCGTGTATGGGGGAGGAACTATTCAAAAAGAAGAATTTATAAGCGCGCGCCCCAAAATCCGCATTTCGCTCTTTTGCACATTTCTCTGAATTTCGTAGTGTTTTTTGCGGCAATCACTTAAATTTAAATTCAAACATTAAAAGTGATTAACGACGTTTAGATGATGGAATGAGGTGACGAATTGACGAGGCCAGTCTCAAATCCAGATTTCCAAATAATTCGATTTAACCTCCAGCCTCGTGTCCAACTTATGGAGACAGTTTAAGAATACCTGATCTGTCGAGAGAGAAAACTTGCAAGATCGTCCAAGAACTTTGATGGACAGAGAATATCACCATTTGTTTATTACAACGAAGTGTAACAGGGATGCTTCAACTTCTCAGGTTTTTGATGAGTTGTATGCAGCCACAATAACCCGAGTTTCAAGGTTGCCAGTTCCCAGAAGACTTCATGAGAGATAGCTGATTGCAAGCAAACCTGTTGATTGCGTTCCCCTCAGTTCTGCCAACAGGAGAATCCCCTTAAAATTATGCAGAAATCATATTTATTGAAGGATGGATCGATGGGTGATTGTTCTCTACACTGATGAGTCCTGGTTCCTCCCAACCAGTGATTTTCGACATTCTTTCAAATGGAGAGAAAGAGGGACCCACTACCAGACCTCCAATGCCCATGAAATCGACCATTACGGTAGAGGAAACTTGATGGTCTGGGTAAGCATCATTTTGGATGGCCGCACACACCTCCATATCTTTGAAAGAGGCAATGCGACTCTTGATAAGCATAGAGAAGAGGTCTTGGAGCCTTATATCCACCTTTTCAGGAGTCAAATTGGGTCTGATTTCCTTTTAATGGATGACAACGCGAGATCACATAGAGTTCAGTTGGTTGATGAATTTCTGGAAAGGGAGGATATTCGCCGGATGTATTGGCCAGATAAATATATTATATACACAAGTGTATATAATATATAATACATATATATTTATATATATATAGATAGATAGATCTGTACGTGTGTTTAATGTAAAAAAAAACCTATATTAACACTTCCTTTTTTCTTTTTTAACTTTCGCTCTTTTTCAGGATATACTTTCTCTTTAATACCTTACTAAATATTACCTACCAACTTTCATTCGCATTTAAACTACAAATCTCTCTCTAACTCTAAGATCTCCCTTCCACAAAATTGAGCGTGTAATGTTAGGATCCGTTTTAATTGCTGCATTAATGAAATAAGGGGATTATCTAATCGTTTTGGGTATAAAAGCCATTAGCTACTCTCTTTTTCGCCCAGCGTCTTGTTACATAAGTATGTTTTGTTAGTATTCGCTTTTTGTCTCATAATTCCTCTTAAAATTGAAGAAATTCATAAAAATTAAAAAATTCAAATATTCTAGACTATTTATTTTTAAAATGCAAGAATCGAATTTCTTACAACTTCGGAATCATTCAAAATCTATATCCTAATTGCTCAACAATGGCTACCAAAATATCTACATTCAGGTTAATTAAAGCCGTTACCAATTAGTGTTCGTTTTAAGCAACCCACAAATGTCCTATTGAATGATAAAAATCCTAAGGAAGAACA
Source organism: Nephila pilipes (assembly GCA_019974015.1). Taxonomy (NCBI): domain Eukaryota; kingdom Metazoa; phylum Arthropoda; class Arachnida; order Araneae; family Nephilidae; genus Nephila; species Nephila pilipes. The sequence goes on along the minus strand of BMAW01125778.1, from coordinate 68,528 downwards.
ATGCCTGTATGAGAATTGCAGTAAAACTATGAATAAAATATAAAGACTATGTTATAAGCAACTTTCATCCAATAATATAAATTCTCCAAAATTTTTCTCGGATAATTTTTAAGCAATAGTGCAAGAGGTTGTCTGAATACTTCAAAAATATGTTTGTTGAGACTGAGTTTTTTTTTTTAAATGTCTTCATTGCTAAACATTTGATATCTGACTTGAAATATAATTATTAAAAAATTAATAACTTACTGGAAATAAGTAATTTGATAATGTTCTAAAAATAAGTAACTTTCTGTAAACGGAACTATTTAGATCCTGTGAAAGATAACTGATTTGAAAAAGAAAAAAAAATCGTCTTTTCTATGATAGTTTATACTTTTATAAAAGTAGTTATGCTAAACGTAAATAATACAGTTAAAATTAGGAATAATTAAAATGCCAATGTTACGAAATTTTTTATTTAAATATAAGAATAAATAATGCACGTATATTTATTGTTTGATTGTTAATATTTTCTTATTAACTTGTTATATCTGTAACAGTTAACAAAATGATTCCATCTATGTATTATTTTTTAGCAGTGTTGAATTTTTGATTATGTTTTTTTTTCTTCTCTTTTATTGAACGAAGTTATTAGAATAAGCAAAGTGTGAATCCATAAGATTCTACAACATAAAAACAAACAAATTAAGATATTCTACACAAAGTTTTACAAAGAACAGATTTAACTACCCTAGTTGCACTTTTTTTGAAATAATTTTTGTTAAATGATTGAATTGAATATAAGAATGAAAGAAAACGATGAAATATGGAGAAATGGATAATAGTATGCTTTTCGATATTAAAATTAAAGGAAACGATAAATTATTAAATTGAATATTCTTAAGCTAAATGTAATTAAAATTAAAGCAAATCATAAGTTATTAATTTAAATATTATATCAGCTACATGTAATTAAATAAAAGTAAAAGATAAAATATTAAGTTAAATATCATACCAGCTACATATAATTAAATTTAAAGCAATTGATAAATTATTAAGTTGAATATATTTCAGCTAAATGTATTTAAAATTGAAGCAAACGATAAAAAATTGAAAAGTGATGCAGTACTCCAAAAGAGATTCACCTAAAACAATAACCCCTTTGGTGGCCAGTAATAGTAAATCAATATTAAAATCATTTGATCCCAAAACATTCAAAGAAGAAAGCCAAAGTAAAAATAAGTAGTTTGAAATTCTTGAGGCAACAAAAATGGCTTCTTCACAGCTTAAAATTCTGAATAATGTTATATATTTTCAGTAATATCTTGATTCCAGCTTACATGTGAGTTCAGATAATACATAAATGGATAAGTAAATAAAATACTTAATTTTTATAATTGTTTCACTTCAATTCAATTCGAAAATTGGGCGAAATTTATTACGACATAATTTTTAAAATTGATTTCATTAGCAGTGAAAGTAGGTATCACAGATATATTGCTTATATTTTATTTTAATCCAATAAAACAATTCAGGAAAAAACTAATCCAATGCATTTCTAAAAATTAAGTACATTACTGGTGAAGCAGACATAAAAATTATATTAAAAATTAAAATAAATTTTTGAAATGTGGTCAGGAACGACATTTATAGGGTAAAGAAAGCAATAGCCCCTTAGGTGGCTAATAAAGTATAACTATTTTTATGTGGATATATTTCAACAGTGAATATATTGCATAAAGTTAATATATTTCAACATTGAAAGTTAATTTTATGATACTGAAGACATTAAAATGAAAAAATATATATATTTTCTTTTTCTTAATAATGCTAAATTTTAATACAATTCTATTTTGAAAACTTATTATGTGATTTATTTGTTATTGGATTAAAATATAAATAACGATAATAATATTGCTTGGCATCTTAAATAAATTTTTATGAAGTTTTATTCTTACATTTAATTTTGAGAAAGTGAGAAGTTAATATCTGTGGTTTGTTTTAAAATTTAATTCATTTATTAGAAGGATTTTGAAAAATATTGTATTATGTGTTATGTTTTACATTATTCCAAAATTTGAATTAATTCTACATTAAATCTGCAGAATTAATTCAAAGCCCTATGAACAGAAATGTGATGCAGTGTGATATCTTATTGATATTGATCCAACTTCATTTTTGCTACGTTCAAAAAAAATTACAATAGTGTTTTTTATATGAATGGTAAAATATAAATATATTTAAATATTGATTTGATATTTTATAAAAAATATTTTTGATATTTATTTAATTTTTGAGGCAATTGAAACATATTTTGTTCTTTTAACTAAAATGATCAAATTATAAATGATAAATATATTTCTTGTTTTTAAATTATTACCTAAATAAATGTTTTGACGAAATGAAAGTATATTTTTGCAAATGTTTAGTTATTAATGATCATTCAATTTTAAAAGGTGCTTTGTTTTAAAATGAAAACATGTCTGGTTTAGAGGATTTTTCTGGAGAAATTCTTTTGAGGAAAGAGATAAGTGAATATAAGTAATATATAAATGATAAATAAAATGAATAAGACAGAGAGAGATAAATAAAAATAATTGTTAGTTCCAAATATTCTCAGACCTCGGAAGTTTAAATTATCTACCTCATATTGGCAAAGTAAAATATTTGTGAATTTAAGATTATAGATCACATAAAGAAAAATATATCAAGTTTGTTTTGCCAGACAAGTATGGTTGGGTTTGTCAAGAACAAACAACGTTTCTCCTGTTATAGAAGGTAAAATATTTTATCCAGAAATTATAGTGAACTAGTACAGACAAGAAACAGAACGCGAAAACTTCTTTTAATAATTAGTGTCGAATAGAACTGAAAGTTACTTTTTACATGTTTTATGTATAGTATTGTATTGTGTTTGCCTACAAACACTTTGTTTGTGATACAATATTTGTAGGCAAAAAGTTATAAATTATATTCATGGTACATTTTTTTTGTAAATCGAATATTGCATTATCTTAAGGCTTGATGTAGAAAATGCCACACAAAATTTTTACATATTTGAAAATTTTATGTTCAATAAACTATGATGGAAAGCTTAAAAATTATGATGTTTCACACGAATCAATGATAAATTTTTAAGACATAATACCATGCAGCAAAAACTATAATTGTTACATTGTATCACTCATGATAATACGTTTTATAATTGTAAAAATATATTGCTTTTCCTTCATTTGTCTTAGTAATGATAATTTTTTTTAAAATTTTGTTGAGAGTAACATGCCACATCATGCTTTTGCTGAAATCTTTGCTCTGTTTTTTCTTCATATATTTTTCTGTAGAAAGAATTGTTGTTACATTTATTTTATTCAAATTTAAACGAATACAAATCGAAATTATATTCAACCTGAAAATTCTTTCATTAATTAGAAATGAGAAAAAATTTAAATAATAGTAAATAATATCTGAATTTTACAATTTTCATTGCACAGTTGGATTGGATAAGTGAAAAGGTAGAAGAAGAAAACTGTAACGTACCAACGTTATCACCTCTTTTTCATCTTTTTTTAATTTTTCCTTTTCTTTTTGAATATACTTTTTCTTTTTAACACCTTTCCAAATCCTACTAACTAACTTTTATAGGATTATTAACAGCAACTTTTGCTCTAACTCTAAACTTTGCAATTCGCAAAATTGCGATTATATTGTTAAAATCTAGAGCTCCTTTTAATTGCTGCTTTAACGAAATTACAATAATTTTTCTCTCTTTTACACCTTGCCTCTTGTGTCCTGAATCTGTGCTGTTAGCTTTTGATGATTGTTTCTTGATCCCTTTATAAAAATGATGAAATTCTTACATAAACAAATTTAAGCAATTCAAATAAGCTAGACTAATTATATCCAAAATACATTCACGAACCGAACTTTCGAGTATATCTATATACAATTGATGTCAAAAGAATTAATCAAACCTATAAACATGCATTATAGGTCCTACGTTGCTTTTAATAATCTGAAATTTATAGGCAATGATACACCAATATTTACATAAAAAAAACTAAGAAGTTATTTCATTATTTAATAATCAAAACAATGCATGAAATTCACCACTAAATTAGTGAGAAATAAGACATATACTAAATCATGGAAATAAAAACGTTATGAACAGAATTATGAATAAAAATAAAATAATCAAATTTAATTATACATTTACATGAAATAAACTGATATAAAATTCCAAAAAGACCTAAAGTGAATGAAAATTGAATAAACAAATGCCAGAATTATCAATACACAGACACACACACAGACACACACACACACAGACACACACACATATATATATATATATATGAATAATATAAAGTGTATAATTATTTAAAAAATTTTAAAAAATCAAACATTTGAAGGGGGATAAAGGAAAAAGGAAGAAAATAAAAGAAAGGAAAAGAAAACGATAACAATCTACAAGTTGTTTAAGGCTGTAGACTCTTAGGCAAGGTTATTCTAGAACAAATTAAACTATAAATTAAATAATTAAATGTACATATAATTATTATTATTAAAAAATATAATATAGTTATAATAATATTTTTAAAATTTATCATATATGTGATTTTAAAAAAAATTGAACTAATATAATTTGTTTATCTAATTAACCTTTATTTATTAGCGTAATTTTAAGGATCTCGTACTAAGATTCCAATAAAGGTTATTAGTATGATATTTGCCATGGTAAATATCATACTTGTATTCCCTAACATATGTAACATAAAATTTAAATTTGAGACCACTTAGTTTCCTTTTCCATGTTTATCCCCCTTAAATCTGGAATATCTTTTAACAAAACAATAAATTAGTTTTACATTCAATGGAGCTTAATTTTTTGCGTCTGAAAAATTGTACGGTTATATTAGGTCGTAATGTCTTTTATGCACTTTTGCTTAACGTTGTGTAATATTTCAAAGTTTTTAACTATTTATGGTATTATGTGGTAATTAACTCTTAGGATAAATCATTTTGAAAACTATCTGTTCCTAATATCAATGAAAAAAATCATTACTACTGGGTTAAAATAGAATAAGTATCTATGATCAAAAAATGATAAATTTACTCGTTATAATTGCATTTCTTAGGCTTCAGAAACCTTATATGTTTCTCATTTAGTAAATTCATCTTCCTAAGTATTATATTTATAACTCACATGGATTTTTTTTTCGGTAACTAAGGCATCTCAAAGGTATTGTATCAATGTACCGCGTGAACGAGTTTCATTCTGGATGGATAAAAACAACGCCCATTATCAATTTATCACTTTTTCCAAGATAGATTTTTTTCGTTACCTACGTGAGGCATGTACTTCTTAGTTTAATTTATTACTCTTGGAATATTCGATGCTGTATTCTCATTTTTCAATTTGTATTTCTCGCTTTAAATGCATATTTTAAACCGAAATGAAAGTTTTTTCCTATTTTAAGAGAAAAATGCTCTGATTATTAAAATGCTTGTATATTAGCAAATGAGCATAGGCAAAATACTAACTAATTCACATGATTTAACCTAACTATAAAAATATGAGAAAATTTTGATTTAATTTTAATTATTAAAATAATAATAGAAAAAGTAATAAAAATTTTAAAAAATCACATTTGAATTTTTAATTTATTCTCTAAGCGGATTAATTGCATTTAACGAAAACTTTTGACTTTTTCATTTATACACGCTTTGAATATATTTTTGTATTTAGATATTTAAAATATTATAATTATAAAAAAGCAGGATAAAAAATAATTTTTAAGAAAATAAAATTCCGTATTTGATTTATCAATTACATGAAATTTTCATCATTTTCTAAACAGTTCAATACATTTTACAAAGAATCATTAAAATCTATTAATTACAATTTTTTTTAAATATTTATAAACGTTGACTTTGACGTATATATTTAGCTTTCATATTAGAACATGCAATGAATTATTCGAAAGAATAAAAAAAACAAAACATTGCTTAGAATCTTCTCTTAACACTTAAAATTAATCGGTTAAAACTGTTTTCAATCCATAAATATAGATATCGAATTATTCATTCTTTATAAAATTTACTTTTACAGCAATAATTGTTTAGTAAAGATTTAATAACTTTTTATGCCAAGTAATATAAAGAAGAAATCATTTTCTGATTTTACAAGTGCAATCTGCACTCATATCAAAATGAAAATTGGTATTAGTATTAATGTTAAATTATTTGAAACTTTAAACACAAAAAATTCCTCAATATTAAATTTAGAACATTATCTAATGGTTCGAATACATATATTTATTCTTAAAAGTAAAAAAATTAGAAATACTATAGATAAAATGAAAAATACTGCCATTATTTAAAATGGTGCTAATATTAGCAAATAAAATAATAATAATGACATTTTTGCTATGATTTTAAAAACCTTTTTAATTCTCTTCATAAAGAGGATCTTATTAAAGTTCAAAAAGATATCAATAAGAAATTAATTATTAATAACATTATTGCATGTTAAAAATTTAATTACTTAGTTATGTTAGTCATAAAAAAATTATAATTTTTTGATAATAACATTTATAAACAGATCAAATTTATACCACAAGGGGGTTCTAAAAGTAACTGTTTTGCCAAAATTTATCTAGATATTAATGAAGGTAAGTTTTTGAATACAATAAATGTAATGGTTTTAAAATAACTAGATATATTGTTATCTAAGTTATTTTCTTTCACCTTAATAATAAGAGTGTGAAAACTTTCTTATCTTTTCAGCGAAGGTATTTAAATTTACTGTAAGCTAATATTAATACGAATGCAGTGGAATATTTAGGTATTTTTTTAAAAAATGGAATGTATTAAAATTTCTAATAATATACATGAAAAAATGGGATCATTTTTATTTCATGATTCATAAAGTACTCTTTTGGGGGAGTTCATTCAGGCTGAATATTTAAGAAATATAATTTATATTCAGATTTTACATGGCATTAGACTTGTGTCTAAAATGTGGCATATTTAAATTAATTTCGATAGGCATCAAAAAAATTTTGGATTTTATTCTCAGTAATTTCAAACATAAATAAAATAAATTAAATCTGTTTTTAAATTTCACTTTTTCCCTCCATTCCCCTTTGTTGCATAGTTCTTATGTCATTATGCCGTCATTCTGCCAGAAGGCGCTGCTTGCTCACGATGAGCTCAAAACTGGCGTTGCTTGTAAGTGAAGAGCTCAGTGGCAGGCGTGAAGCCAAAGTGCATATTGCGGAAGGCTGAGATAGCCTAACAATGTATCACCTTTGGATTTGCTACTTTGTTTTAAATAAACTTGTTCAGTTTTATGGAAGTTCTTATTCTACCTATTCTACTCTTGTACCACCATTGTACGTAGTGGCCGTGAAAAGTTATTGAATAAATTTGGTCATTATATGGATTGAACTCTAAGAGGAATAAAGGTTGGATATTTTTAAAATTGCTGGACTATCGAGGTAATATTTTTGACCTTATAGATATGGATAGGTTGTGGAAGTTGATTGAAAAATGAGGTTACGTTCGCTGTATTGTTACTAAACTAGTTACAAGGTTACCAATTATAGGGGAAGCTGCTGAGGATTTAAAATCATTGTCAGAGTTATTGGAGATTTTGGATACGAAAGACCAATTTTGAAAAACTTAGATTTAGAGGTAGAAGAACTCATTATTAAACCAGATGAGTTTAAAAGCGAATTAAAAGCTTTGTAAGAATACTGTGATAAAATATTTTCTGCAAAATTTAAATTAAAGAACAAAATTAAAGAGTTAAAACTAATGAATGTTCAGCGGACATCAACAAATAATAAGGCATCTAATTTGGAAAATACTGCTTCAGCTCTAAAATTGACAAAGTTAGAAATTCTGTGATTCTCTGGTGATTCTGGCAAATTTGTGGAATTTGTTAATTGTTTCGATAATGCGATCGTTCTAATGTTTGTCTTACAAAAATTGAAAAACTCTTGCATCTAAAATCTCTTCTTTCTGACCCTGCTTATAATGTTGTTGATGGATTTGCATTAAGTGAGCAAAACTATAATTCATGTCTTGAATTCTTGAAGCAAAGCTTGGGTAGAAATGATTATATTATAAATTCTTATGTGACAAAATTATTAAGCTTGAAACCTTGTAGAAATTTTTTTATATGAAAGGTTTACGTAAATTATATGATGAAATAGAATTCAATGTAAGAATTTTAAGTTCATTAAATATAACTGAGTATTCATATGGGCATTTATTAAATCCGATATTACTGAAACTATTACAACCAGTTTTGGTTTTTGATTTTTATAAAAAAAGAAATAGGGAATTGAATTGCAAGGTTTGGGTAAAAATTAATATTTTTAAGAAATGAAGTAGAATCTTGGGAAATTACGGAAATTATGATTTCTCCTAAAAGGTTTTAAGCAAAGCAAACTCTCTCAAAATTATCAAAGTAATCAATTATATCAAAGAAACTTATCAAAATCTAAAAATATATTATCCACTTCAGCAATAAATACTCAAATAAAAGCAATTTGATTATTTTGTAATGGTAATCATGATTCCCTAAATTGTAAAAGATCAGGTGTAGAACAAAAATATAAAGAAACTTAAGATTGAAGGCAGGTGCTGGTGTTGTTTTAAGAATATCACATATGTCCCGCGATTGTAGAAAAAAAATTACGTATAAAACATGATTCAGATGGTTTCATCATAAGTCAATTTGCAGAAAAGATAAGTCCCGAATGGTAAAGTGCAAGGTTTGATCCCACAGAAGCTTTGTTTCCTCTGAATTGCTCAAAAAGTTGAAACTCAAGTCAATACGATACGAATGGCTAGCTAATCTTTGCTTTTGGGGAGAAAACAGCGCGTGAAAGAAAGTTTTCAATAATTTTCTTAACATTTCGCAAAAGGGAAGAAAATTTACAATATTATGTAATAGAAGCTCTCATAACGGAATTTATATCTAATTTCTCATTAAATATTCCCGATGCTTCGATTCGAGACACATTAAGGGAAAAAGGGTTACAGACTACTGACTTGTATTTAGGCGACTTTTGGATAGATGTTCTCATTGAATGCGATTCATTTTTTAACATTGTTTACGATGAATGAATAAAATTAAAGAAAATATTAGCGCGATCAGATTTTTTTTTGTCTGGTTGCTGACGAGTGTGGATGGAAACAAAAGGCGAACTGATAATTGTGGAAATGTGTGTTTCGTTTTGGAATTTTCTTCCATTTTGTCTGATTTAAAAAAAGTTTTGGGAGATAGAAGAGTTTTTTAATCAGAGAAACAAGATTTATCTGGAAAAAACAGCCAGTTGATTAAAGGATTTGAAAATTCTCTGAGATTTAACGGAGAAAGGTATTTTTATAAAATCATGTGGAGGGAAAATATGTGACCCTCAGTTGAGTTAAATTCTATTTATGAGATAACGAAAAGGCGTTTTAATTCGTTAAGCTACAAGCTAAATAAAAATTGGGAAATTTATGATCAATATAAGCGGATTATATCAGATAAATTAAAATGTCAGATTGTGGGGAAATGCATTAATGAGGATAAAGATTCAGGATATTATATTCCCCATAGAGCAGTAATTCGGGATGACAAGGATACAACTCGGGTTAGAATTGTATATGTCTGCAACACCAAAAACAATGAAAATAAGTTTATTAAATGAGTTGCTCGAATCCAGAGTTAATCTTTACGCAAATTTAATGGATATAATTCTTTAATTTCGGGAAAAGCAAGTTGCCTTTTGTGGAGATTTAGGAAAAGCTTTTCTTATAATAAAGGTTGCAGAAGATAGAGAATACCTTAAATTGTTGTGGTGTTTCGAAAATCCGAAGGATTCAACCCAAACTCAGCAACTATATCGTCTCCCATTTGGCTTAACGATTTAGCCTTTTCCCCTTGTTTGTGTCTTGAAATTTCCCATTCAAAAACTCGCAGAAGAAATAGTTATGAAATATTAAATTCCTTTCTTTATGTTGACGATCTATGTTATGGAGTCAACATCGCTCGGGAGCTTATGAGTTAACCTTCACGGCTATAGAAATATTGAAGGCAGCGACATTTCATTTAAGAAAATTAAAAACTAACTATCCGGAACTGTGTAAACCTTGGATTAGGAATGGATGTGAGGAATGCACTTATTGTGGTCAAGGGAAAAGTTTTTTGGGTTTCAAGTGGGATCCAATTGAGGATAGAATTAAATTCGAAGTCACAAAGCGACATGTGCTGAGAACTATCTCAAGGGTTTTGATCTATGTGGAATAATCAGCCCGTTTGTAATATCAGTAAAAATTGTCTTATAAGATATGTGGGAATGAGGTCTGAAGTGGGAGGACGATTTGCTAATCGACTTAGAGAGGAAGTGGAAGACTTGGTGTTCTAAGCTTTTGAAACTTGAATTGGTATCAATTGAACGTAAATTCTTTGAAAGTGCAAAGGTGAATGAGATTTCTCTTCATGTATTTTGTGAAGCCAGTCCGAAGGCATATGGGGCTGTTGCATTCCTAAGATATATAAATTTTAATTGTCAAATTAGACAGAATTTTATCATATCAAAAAGTATAGTTGCACCTCTAAAAATTTTGAAGCTTACAAGATTAGTGTTGATGGCCAAACACCTCGATGAACTCTTAGGAAATCTCTTACAAAGCCTATTACCTAATTTTACAAAGCAAACGTTTCTGTGTAGTGGCTCTCAAATTGTTCTTTATTGGTTTCCATTTGTAGCTAATAGAGTGACTCAAGTACATGCACTGACTCTGCCGGAGAGTTGGGGTAATTGCAGTGGTTCTAAGAGTCCAGCCGAACTTATTACAAGAAGAGAATCTGCAGGGTAGATCCTGTGGTGGTCAAGGCTAGCTGTCCGCCTCATCCAATTCATTCGTGGCCTTGGGGAGACTAGCAATATACACTCCAGGATATTTGTGACACAGACATGAGGACACAAGTTAATTCTATGATGGTTAATTGGGGTGATGAAAACTCGCCACTTCCGTTACTGGATGTTAATAAATTTAGTGAACTAGATAGACTATTGCTTATTACAGCTCGCAATTAACCTTATTCTACAAAATTTCTTAATTTGAATCCTGAAATTGATGATAATCTACTTTGTTTGAAGGGATGCTTACAATTCTCAAGTGAGCCTGTTGAAACCAAACATCATCGTCTGCTTTCATCGAATAATTTGTTGAACAACTTATCTATGATGCTCATACTAAAATGTGTCATGTAGGTGTTGACATTACTCTAACACATTTACGAGAGCAATTCTATATTGTCAAGGGTTATCAATATGGGAAAAATAATTGTTTAATTGTTGAACACAGGGGGTAGCTCCATTACTCCTCGACAGAATTCCATAACACCCTCCATTTGATGTATGTGGTTTTGACTTTGTAAGACCTTTTTCCGGTATATGATTTTAATTGAAAGTGTTATTTACTTATTTTACATGTGCTATGACGAGAGCAAATCACTTAGGATTTGGTTCTTAGCATAAATAATGATTCCTTTTTGTCAGGTTAAAGACGATTTGTATTTCGTCGAGAGTTATGTTCTTTATTGTATTCTGATAATGCTAAGACTTTTAAAAGGGCTGATTGTGAACTTTAGAAGTGGTGTAAGCCGATTGATAACACTGAGGTTAAAAATGCGTTTGATTCCAAAGGCATAGTTTGGAAATTCATAGTTGAGAAGAATCAATAGTTGGAAGGGTTCTGGGAGAGTCAAATTCGAACGCTTAAAACTTGTTTAAAGAAAATTGTTGGGATATCTTCGGTCTCTCTTAAAGAATCGGAAATTTGTTTCCTTGAGATTGAAGTCATGGTTAATTTCAGGCCTGTCACATATGTGCATAGCGATCCCTCAGAGTCTTCTCCAATCACGCCCTCTCATTTCCTAGTCAGTAAGATATTAGTGTCTATACCTGTAACAAAACACGAAATAGAAAAGATTTAACTATTAATAGTATTCTTTGTTTAAGAAATATAAATATCAGCAAAAATATTTTAAACCATTTATGAAATAGATGGAGAAAGGAATATTTACTAAATTTAAGATCAGTATATATTTCTCCACAACCAGGTAAAATTGTTTCATTTAAAGTGAATGATATAGTTTTAATAAATGATGAGCGTTACCTAGAAAAATGTGGATGTTAGGAAAGATTTTGGGGCTGTATCCAGGCCGAGACGTAACTGTTCTTTCTCTTCTTGTCAAAACATCTAAAGAAAACATTAGGCGCTCAGTTCAACTGGTTTATAATTTGGAAATCAGTCCCTTAATATTCAGGAGTTTTTTGGTGAAATTGCCAGTTTTCTTACAATATTAATGGTTACTGAAATTGTTCATATATATTTTAAATATTAATCTTTAAATTAATTTTTTTCTAAATTAATTTAATATATCTTATGTAATTTATGAATTTACGTATCAAGTGATGTCACCTTTTCTCAACCTAGTAAGGCCACATTTAAATTCCTCTGCCCAAAATTTCATGGTGGTAAATAATGGTGTAGAGTCTCCATACACAATTTCGAATTCATCTTTGATTTGTCTAGGTTTATTGCCTTTTAAAAACCAATATTTAATGAAAGCTCGATATTCGTTTTTTTTTTTTTCCAATTTCCCAAAAATGCTCACATCGACGGATTCAAACGATTTTACTTCCAAAATGGTGAAAATTGTGGTGAGTATCTGTCAAAAAATGTGCAACCACATTCCCTAACTTTTATTGACGATTGCGGCCCTCTTCATGTTAAGGTAGGAAGCTTGTCGGACACATTCGTATCTGCAAGTGTGTTTGTGCGTGTGTATGGATATGTGTATGCACATACTGCTAAATGTGCAATATTTGGAAAATTTCGGGCCTCATTTAAAAAATTAATTTTTTGAACATAATTCATAACAATTTAAAATTAATTAAAGTACAATTATATGCTTTATCTCTATTGTAATAATTAAGTTTTTTAAAATATCTGCGTAACAAATATTCTACATTTTCAGCATCTTTTTAAATAAGAAATTTGATAAGAACATTTTCTCTCATTGGATCCTAGAAGCATTTTTAGCATCATTATTTTTATCTCCACCTTTTGCAATGAAATTCTCATTGCCTAAATTATCAGCCCAAAAACTGGTCGACAACATTCCTGGAGAAATAAAACAAAATAACAAGAGAGTTTTTATTTATATCTTTTTAGCTTCCTAAAAGTAAGACTTTTTGTGATAAAATCAATATTGGGAGAGAAATTATTTATTTCTGAAAATTCTTACTCGGTAAATTGACAGGTAGTATATTTACATATCATAAATAATGCATGAAATAAGTGAGCTGAATAATGATTGTACAGAAGTAGGTACAGAGTTTGAGATAAAATTATTATAGCTATTTTTTATATTTAAAGACATTTCATGAAGAAACTGAAATGCTCAATGATTAAGAGTGGTTTTTATTCATTTATATTAAGGGATGTCGCATAACGTGTCAAGTTTATGTTATATACTTTTGAAAGTTACATTTAGTTATTTCTGTTCTAGAACATTTCGATTTATATTGTTTTCAAATGATTGACTTATATTATTGCTGATTTAAGTTAATTTCATTATTTATTAATTAGGCTATCTATAGTATTTTTGAAATATCTAGCAGTTAAATTAAAAATTTAATATTGCATATGATATTTACATCTCAAATTGTTGCATTTTAATTTCTTAGTTAAAAGGATAAAAAATCTGAACCATACAAATACAGCACCTAAATGTAATTCATGTATATAATTGAGTTGATTAATGTATCATTGCGAGAATTTGTAATTAATAATCAATTAAATAATTAAAATTTAATTACAAATGTGCATATATAAGATATTGAGAATTTTTTCAATAATTTCGATACCAATTATTCCTAAAAACAAACACATAACATTTCGTTTCCTTATGAATAAAATCTCATTTAAAGCGACCTAGAGCTTAACTGATTTGACAAATTATATTTTTGTAGTTTTGTTGACAAGCCATCTTATATAAGCTAGAATTAAACAATTAGATCTTTCACTAGAAATCTTTAAGGTTTGCATTTACAAGCCATTGTTATTCGTAAAAGCAACTTTAATCTTATGGAATTTTTTCATCATCTTCGTAAATATAAACGAATATATTTAATTGAAGGCTATGAAGGAAATCCGAAAAAATAGTCGTAATGTTATGTACGGTATTGCATTTTTTTTTACAATTCGATAAGTATTTTTGTACATTCTTAAAGACCATGAAACGGCTAGGCACACTATAACAAATACTTTACACAAATATAAAAATTTAAAGTAAAAAAAAATTAGACATAAGCCTTCCTTATTCTTCATTTTTTTTAGATATGTGCTTTATAACATTTCAGTAAATACAGTAGTTTAAATTGAAGAAAGTTATAAATTATTCTAATATTTTCAACACTAAAAAAAAAAACCAAGTTGCTTGTTACATAGGCGCATTCTTTCCAGGTACTTCATATAAAAACTAAACCCTCTTTTTCAAATTTATTTATCACATTTTAATAAAGAATTCGTTAAAATAATATAAATATTTTTAAACTTACAAACATATCTATGGTACTCCATCTGCATATTAGCATAAGTTTTAATGAGAAAATAGGATTAAAATGAAACATTATAATAACATGCTGAGTTAGAAATCATTTTGAAGTAAATTACGAGTATCCTTTCAGTTTTCAAAATTTTCGCTTTTCTCTACGAAGAACATTGCCACTAGTGATGTGAAATGGAATTTGCACTTTGATTTGAAGCTCCATTCATCTTCTTTTGTTTTAAATGGCTTTTCTCAGTCGTCGTAAGGTCTGATTATAAATAGCTGCATTTATCATAGACCCCAGTTCCATAAACTTAACTAGTAAAATAAAATATCTCTTTGGTCTTATAAACCAGTAGCTATTACCTTCCTGTTTTGGAAGGCTTGTTTGAGCTTAGTTAAATTCTTGTCTCCCATCAACGTAAATGTCGAACACCATTACTCTTACAGATTTCATGCATAATCGACTCCTTTTTTGGTGAACTTCGACTGCATTATTTCCTTCTGCTTAAAGAAAACGAATAAAACAACGCAGCTTAGGAGCATCAACAGTACAATTTTGTGCCTCGACATAAAATCGTGAGATGACGTCGGTAATTGCAAATGCTACAGTTAGAGAGATGCGCAGTCGCCTACCACGCATCCCCCCATCAGATCTGCCTGGTTGTTAAACAGCTCAATTGGAAATTGGGGAAAAAAAAAAAATAAATAAAATGAACCTCGTATATTGTGATTCGTTGTTCATTCTCTCGCATAGGTTCAGGTTTAATTTAACTATTTCTGTTTTATTTGGAAATTAATAACTTATTTAATATGGTATATGTCCTATGGAAAATTTAAGAAATATATATTTGGCTGTAGCATCCGAAGGAAAACTCGATAATAATGTACTAATACATATGTTAAAATTATACTCAGACATTATGATTATTTTTAACTTAAGAAATCAGTAAGCATTTACTGATATATTTGATTTCCAGAGTTCTTCATTTTACTGATTGTTCATTTCATAATTAATCCCTATTTCTATGTAACAATGTATTTAGTAAATTAATTTATCACACCCTACTCCGCCACTTGAGATTTAATACACCGAATCTCAAAAAGTAGTCAGTCTATAAATAATTAGACTAACAAATCTTTAAACTATACTTATTATGTCAAAACAGAATAAAAATTAAATGATGTAGAACAAATCTGAAGAGGCAACTCGCTCACCTTCGAAATCAGACGTTATAATTTAAAATCCTATTTATCTCAATAACAACAGAGCTGCATCCGAGTCAGAAACCCTGTTTACCCGTCTTATATCAGTTACTCAAAAATCGCTAAGTTATTTGCACCAATATCGTGTTCACAATGTTGTCTCAGACCTCCTACCTCATCGCAGCATTTTAACACCAATACCTCTATCCAATTATTTTCTATTCACTATACAGATATATATATATATATATATATATATATATATATATCTGTGTGTGTGTGTGTGTTACGTATATGTAATAATATATGTTACAAAATGTTAGGGAAATTAAGGGTTTTTTAGGGATTTTTATTTGATTTCTTTAATACCGGGGTTGTTTTTCAATCATGGTCGAGGATTTTTAGTTGCGATTCATGTGTCGTATAAAAAGAGGACTTTTCCTTTTCTTTGGTATGTCAAATTTCAATATGTGTGGAAATTTGAGAAGTTAACTCTTTAAAAGTTAGTCCTCCAGGCTTCTGCAATATAAAATTTAGCACTAAATTCAAGTGCAACATCGTGCTTCTTCTATGTAGATGTGTCGAGAGGCGAGAATTTTGGCTATATGTGGATCCAAACAACATGTAGCTTGATACCTTTCCCTTCTCTGTTATCCATCGTATTATCAATAAAGAATAAGTTTGAGTTTTAAAAGACCTATGGTCTCTGCCATGACTATTAAATCATTTAATCAGGTTTGGATGCATCTCGGAAAATACCAAGTGTAACATATATGTTTATTAAGACACCTCTAAAAATTCTCATAAAACGAAATCATTTTAATGTGAATAATATGTATTATAAAAGCTATATATTCTATAGGGTTTAAGTGCTATTAAAACTCAGATTTAATCAATCTTAAAAAACTGGGGAAAAAAAATTGAATCCTAATCTTCAGTTTATACTATTCATATAAGGATTACGCTAGTAGTTTTAATTGAGAAACTCTTAATTGCTCCGATCGCATTATTACATCTTAATTGCTCCCATTCGCATGAAGATAAAGTAAGCATAAATAGATAAATTTACTTACATGTTGTAAGACTTCAACTTACGAAATAATCTAACATACTTCGGAAAGGAAATTAAATATTCCGGAAGAGATTATTTTTATAGTGATCTCCTTCAAAGACATTTAAGACGTTCTCATTAAAACGTAACCTCTCAGAAGTTTACCCTTTGGCGAGGCTCATTAGGAGCGAAGTGCCAATGCTTTTGAATTTTTACCCTCATAATGAGATTCGTGGGAGGAAATGACTATGGGATTTCCCGAAAAGCCTTTCTTAAGTAGTACAGCTTAAACTTTGTTGTTTCTAAAAGAGCTAGTTCATTGAATGGATTGAGGACAGAGAGTTTTGAGGTAAATCTATCCAAAATTCATTAGATGGGATTTAACTTGCTGAATCAGAGACAGTATATTTTAATCTGTCTTTTCATAGCATTAAATAAGCAAGAGAACCATTTTAGTTACTTTAGTTAAATTACTAGATATATTCCCTCAGCTACGATTACTAAGTTAAAGATGTATTAAATAACTCGACATAAATCCTTAATTCGAGAGTCCTTGAGTATATCCTGTTTGATGTATTATTGTAAGAAATAACAATTAATAACGAACAGTTATAAATTATATTATATTTACTTTTGAAAATCAAATCCAATTATACCCAAACCACTGTACTAATTTTTATTCCAAGTGACGTAACTCATTCAACGCAGGTGGCTTTAAGGGAGATAACATCTTTTTATCACGTTCTCAATAAGATTGAGGATTTCCAGGGAGTAGTAGGTGGCTCCTGAAGAGAGATCAACAAGTTCCTATACCATCCACATCACTAAAAAACAAGTAAAGTTAGGACCTCACGAATATTTCAAATCAAATTGAAAATAGTATTATTGATGCTATTAACGAATTAAAAGAATTTTTCCTGCCTTTCCCTGACATAGGTACCTGCGAAAGGATAAGTAGCGTTGAGGATAAAACAGACTTAAATTTTCCTTGCAAAAATGGCAAAATCCATCTCTTAAAAATATTTATTTTATTATTTTCAAAAATTGCCAAAATAATCTAAGAAAATCAACCTTTTTTTGATTTAAGCTCTTTGGTACTAAAGTTTTTTTTTTATTATTTTAATCATAATTTTAAACAATTGCACGAGGTATTCTGAAGAAAAGATCTGTTATTCTTAATTTCTGCGCTGATAGTAGATAATGACCCAAAAGGGCTACATGCTCCAATAAACGAATCAACATAATATCACTTTTACGATATTTGGCTTTACTTTTGATGGAGGATCCAGAGTAATTAACTACAAACAATGACTGTTAATGGTATTTTAATTGTTGTATGTTAGCGCATAGCTGTAATTGATTTTTCTTTTAGAACACTTGTACCTGAGAGATGAATAATGATTAAATGTTAAATATTATGTTACTAGGCATATTGTTACTACAAATGTAAAATAAATTATTTTATGTGAGAAATTTAGGGTAAAATTTATTTTCTAGTAATTGTCAATAAAGCATGAAAACTCTAAAAACCATTTATTTGAATTTTTCATAGCTCGGACAATGTATTAATTTTTATTTTAATGCATGTATTCTAGTAACCGGCCGATATATTTGTATTTAGCAATTACTTAAATAATAAATTATTGTAGAAGGAATTCCATGTTAAGTATACGAATATTGAGATTACTTAAAACTGAAAATTAAATATTATATTAAATTAAATATTATTATAAATTATTGTATTTTCCTTACATCCATAATGAATAAGATTAAGAAATATTTTTAAAAAGTAACCTGTCGTACATACAGACATTTGTTGTATAATTATTATTGTAATTTTATCAATAGTATTTTTCAAAATTTTTATTAGTTATTTTTTTAAAAAAAAAAATTCATATGTGGAGAAACATGTAAAGAAGTTTGAAATGATAAATCTTATTTTACCTTTCAAAGCCTAAGTTTTTTTCATTAATTTTTTTCCCCAAAAACATTTATTAAGGGGTCTCAGGACCCTTAAACCTCAAAATTTTTGATTTTTTGAAAAAAATATGTATTAGAGCCTGATCTGTTCTGAACATTTCGGTACCAAAACTGTAATGATACTTCGAAAACACCCAGAGTTATCGAGAAAAAAACTAAACTTAGATTTGAATTCTTTTTTTGTTATATTTCAACTTTAACTTCATTTTTCTGAGAACAAATTTTTTTAATTTGCTCTCAGGAATTCTCAGAAATTATTCAAGATATCAATGTGAAAGTTTATGTACATGTTCAAAAAAGGTTTCTTTATGACTTATATGTAAAATTTTATACGAATTATTAATACAAAATCTTTTATATGAATTTTAATTGGATTTTTTCTTAAAGTTTCATATTTTTCTTAATAATTGTATTATTATTTTTTCTCTAAATTTCTCAAAAAGCGTGTATAACTTTAAAATTGAGCTTTTTTTATTAGGTAACATCACTTTTGTAAATTTTAATCTATAATATACTTCAGAATCCTGCGGGTAGCAAAATATAGACTTTCTCAATTTTGAAAAAAAATGTCCGAATTTAGTTTTTTCATTATAACTTTTTATTAATTTCTTTAAATCTTATGAAAATATAAGAAAAAAATGTAAATAAATATGAATATTATTTGGTAAAAAGTTCAATTGTCTGCTTTGATTCAATGGTGAATTACATTGTTTTGAAAAAAGATATTTTTTTCGATACACAGACAAGCGTTAAGAGTCCTGAGATCCCCTAAAATAATAAGAAGAATACAATAAATGCACTCACAAAAATTGGAGACTGAAAGAGCAGTCAATTTTATTTAAATATTCTTTGGACTTGGTCATTTTTAACATTTCAGGAACAGGAAAAATCATATGTTAAGTGACTTCCTTAAAAACTGAAATCTTTAGATTTTTAAATATTGCCCAATCACGCGTAAACTTATATAAAATGTAGAACTAATATATTAATAACTTGAATGAGAAAATTAACTTATAAATAAATACAGATGACATATAATTTATAGGTTCTAGGACATACGAGAGAAAATAAAATACCTAATTTAAAACTCTTCCTTTGTTGTGACATTAATGATTTAAAATTATTCGTAGAGCTTAGGTGTGCTTTTGTGTGCCTAATAAAGGTATTTTAATCATTCTATTGAACTATAAAAGTAAGTTTTAGTCAAAAAAATTTCTTTCCCTTTGAGTTGATATTGGATAAGATATTTTAGATATCTTTGCGCTTAAGTATCATTTTCAGAAAAAATAAATAAATTTCATCAATATACAGTATGTTTTATTCCTCATATATAAAACCATGCAAAAAATAGTGAATAAACTTTTAAATCATATTACAGTACATTTTCTTTGAAAAAAATGTAGAGCTTCTTAATGTTGGAAATTTTAAATTTCTTTTTGTCTCATTAAAAAATTATTTCTTAAAATTTAGGTATTTCTTAGAGAAAAAATATTTTTGGCTCACTATATACATAAGTACCCTTTACAGAAACATTAAAGCTTAGAGCCGTATTGTGCAATATTTACCTTTAAAATGGTATCTAAATGCAAGTATATCTCGCAAATCATATCCATATTCAACACTAAAAGAGAAAAAGAAAACATTTTTCTCAAAAATTTACTTTTACAGTTCTATAGACTTATTAAAATATAATTATTAGGCACACTTAAAACTCTATAATCTCTATTAATAATATGAAGAGATATATATCACAGAAACAAGAAGATTCCACAATTCATCTCGTCTTGGTACCCTTAGTTCCTAAAATGCTTTTTCAAAGATAATCAAGTAGCGGTGGCAGCCTAATGCTCAAAGCCGGTGTTGTTTTAACAAGTCGTGGATTCGAGTCCTGATGCCACTAAAGACTGATGCATATTAAGTCAGTTATAGCTCCAGATTTTCTTGTTACGTGCTGTGGAAGCTTAGAAAACTAAGAAGATGCCAGCCTTATCACACACCAGCTCGTTCAACCGAGAAGTCCTCTTCATTTGACCGGGGTTCAAATTTATGAGGTCTGTCACCAATAGCTCTCGTGTTGCTTCTAAATGCGAAGAAGTTATTAAATTATCAATCAATAAAATACTTTTTTTTGCTAATTTTATTTAGATCTAAAACTTCTAAAAATGGATTTTTGTTCCTATTTATTTTCTTCAATTATATTTAATGAGGAACATTTTAATTTTTAATACATTTATAATTTACAGTGTTTTAATTTATTCACTAATGTAATTAGAGATTTGTTTCGTCGTTTTTGTATTCACAGATATTAAAGTTTATTTCTTGTAATAAAAATATAAAATGCTTTCCATTCCAATATATGATTCTAAATCATGTGCTGAGCTTTGTTCTTTCAGTTTTAAATGACAGTTTCTTTTTCTTTTGTGTCATCATGAGATTATTTGGTGCTCGAATAGTGGGCTAACTTTTCATAAAAATTGTTTTAAATTAGCCGAAGGACTTTTACGGGAATTCCTAGAACTATTCATATAAATAAGTTCTGAGGGCGAAATATAAATCATTCTACGAAGGTTTAAAAGATTCATGATTATTGACAAAAATGTTCAAGATTACTTTACTTTGCTCTAGATTACTTTCAACTTGAATCATTTAGCTCTCTCGTATCCTTGACATGAAAGTAGTCCAGGAATGTATTCTCATCTGTTATAAACAAGATAGTTTCAAAAGGTTTCTTAAAATGCGACATTTTACCGCCTGAGGTAATTTTCGAATTTCCCACTATCATTTGAAAATGAAAAAGGAAAATAGCAGATTCATCACTGAGTTGAAACGTGATGAAATGTTTCTTTGGGTACTCGGAAAGATTGATTAGTTTCCATGAGCCTAGAGCACGCATGGATTTTTCCTTTATCTCCTATTTCCTATTTCATCCTTTTAATCATTTGATGATTTTATTTTGCATTAAATTAATTTTTTTTAATTTGTAAAACGTGCTCGCCAAAATAATTGATGAACATTTTTGTTATATTTGGCTTTCTTTTAACACATTCTCATCTAACGTATTTTATGGAACTTATGCTAAGACCTGGAATGGCTTAAAGAATTAAATATGTCTCGCATTATTTTTTTATTTTTGATGCACTTGAAGCTTGTAGATCTGAAAGTGATAGTTAATATCGAAAAAGAAATTTTCCATGTATAGATTTATATTTTAGCTTTTAATATAACTTTATAAATTAGGTTCCTTTTATACCCAATTATTCCCTTTGATTCATAATTTCTAAACATACAATTTACTCGTATAATAATAAATGTAGTTTAAAATAGCATCCCTTAACAGATAACAAGACAATTAAGATGTAATATATTAAAAAATTCCATACGTGTTCCCAACCGTAAATTTAAGCTTACTTAAAACTATACTGCATAATAACACATAGTACATTACATTAATAAATTAAAACACAGAATTAGTGAATAAATTAAAACACTGTAAATTATAAATGTATTAAAAATTAAAATGTTCCTCATTAAATATAATTCAAGAAAATAAATAGGAAGAAAAATCCATTTTTAGAAGTTTTAGATCTAAATAAAATTAGCAAAAAAAAAGTATTTTATTGATTGATAATTTTATAACTTCACATTTAGAAGCAACACGAGAGCTATTGGTGACAGACCTCGTAAATTTGAACCCCGGTCAAATGGAGAGGACTTCTCGGCTGAACGAGCTGGTGGTGATAAGGCTGGCATCTTCTTATCTAAACTTCCACAGCACGTAACAAGAAAATCAGGAGCTATTACTGACTTAATATGCATCAGTCTTTAGTGGCATCAGTAATGTAAGCAAATATAATGTAAATAAATTTAATGTAAGCAAATTTAATGTAAACAAATTTATTTTTATATAATGTAAACAAATTTATTTTTTACTTCCTTTATTGTCTTAAATTTGAAAGAAAACGCCATACTTTGTGTATGATATTCTAATAAAATATCTCATACACTAATTATATTTGATAATCAACAATGCATATAAAAACACCGCTAAGTATAGTTAATATTATTATTTCATTATTATTATATTTATTTTTACCATTTTAATACGCATTATTAATAAATTTGTGAGATATTCAAAAAATTCATAAATTCTTGATTGTGATTTTTTATTCAATTTTTGTAAAAGTTATTATACATATTCTGAAACATTTCAAAATGACATGTTTTGTGCTGTCGTGCAATTGAATCTTACAAGAAATTTGCTTTGCATATTCAGCATCTTCTTTTAACGCATAATTACATTATTTCAAAGGAATTGTTTCGAATTGTGGCTTCAAAGATTTTTAGTCATGCTAGATAAAAACTCCATTAATTTACGATTTTTCCCAATTGGCTCTTATTTCAAACTTTTTATCAAAATATTTAACACTCCTTATTTTTTTATGTAACGTCAGTTATTTATTTTTAAAAATGTGTTGCTGCATTATCAATCTATCTAAGGATTAATGTCCGTAATGCGTAACTGTCTTTTTTTTAAAATTTCTGCACGTAAAATTAACAAACTTTAATTAATTTTTTGCTGTTGGATCAAGTAAATAAGAAAGTAAAAAATGTTTGTATATTTTATGCTTCAATAAACCTACAAATTCTCCTTGTAAAAAAGTAACACGCCTTTAATCTACGTTACTAAAAATATGATGGGAAAATGAATTTTATTTATTTAGATTATATTCAAAATTAGGAACAAATCTAAACTAAGGCTACACTGTAGGTTTCAAGGACGTCAGTTAATCACTAAGCAAGCATACATAATATTTCTAAAATTAAATTTCATTTCAATATATTAAACTGTTAATAGTTTATAAAAGGAATGTTATTAGAATAAAATCTTTATTATACTTATGTTTCTTTGAAATATATTTATCGTTTGCGAGCAAATTGCACTTTTCAAAATATATTTTAAATTTCCCTAAAACAATTATCAAAGCTTCATATAATGTTATAGTGAATTTTAAAACTCGATAATTATTTCGCTAGTAACTGCAATTAATTGTTTTGCACAAATCTTAAGTTGGATTTAGAGTAACGTGCCTTTTTGAACAATATATACTTTGTTATAAATTTCAAGTATTATTTCAAATAATTTATCATAAATTCATTTCTTCTATAAAAATGATAATTCCATTTAAGCTTTTGAAACATGTATTGCTCTAAATCATCCTAACCACATAATGCTTCAAAGTTAAGCCGTTATATTGTTAGAAAAGATTTATTTTTTTCTGAATAGAAATTTGCGGTTATCTCGTTATAATTAAAATTTAGAAATTATAATTTTTAAGAACGTCGAAGTCACAACGTTATAAAAAAAAGCGATCTTATGTTATTCACTTTTACTTATATCTACTCAGAATGGCATAAGTTAAGTCGTGTGGCTTTTGATAGAATAAAGCTTCATTTCGGTTTCAGTATTAATTTCAAAGTTAATCAACAGATTGCATAATTACTTTGAAAGTGATTTTATGAAGCATTTACTTCTATTACACCGAGCGAGAGTTGTCAAATAACCTATTTGGGGGATGAGATTGTCATTGCTTGCATGACTTCCCAGGATAGCTTTTGTTATTTTGATTTGGAAAGTTTATCCTTTTGGTATGGTCAAGGAATTGAAGAAATATTATGCACTGTTGATTCTTTTAAGATTTCAAATGCTTTCAGTAATAAGCGATAAGGATTCTCAAATCACATATTGTTCATACATGAATCACAGCGTTTGTGGGAATCTATATCTGTCGATAATATTACCTCTGATGGTTGTAGTACCCTCACTAATGTCTGTAATGCCTACATGTGAATTTTCTTTGTTTCATGTGTTTATTATGTCAATTATACTTATTTTTCTCCTTCTCACTATAGATTTCTATTCTTTTTCTTCTTTCTTGATCAACATGTATTAAACAGACAGAAGATTAGTGGGAACTGAAATCAAGAGAACATGAACTCGACTGCCTTTCATATTTACTTTCAATTAATTTCAAATAGAAATAAAGTTTTATTCTTAAAAATGATGAAATTGTACATTTCCTTCATTGTGTTAATTTCACCTAAGTGAAGTAAAATTAGTTGAAATATATTTAATGAATTAATGAGACATTTTTCAAAACAATGTTACATTTGAAAGTGGTAATCTAAAAGGTATACAAAATTCTTTTAAAAACTTCATAGAATGAAAGATAGAACTAAAAGCCAAGTGTTTTTCGCCTGTTCAGATTCGTTACAGCCATAAGATAAAAAGAAATTACCCTCAGGCACCTTATGTTCGAAATCATATAATATGAAGTCTGTTTTGAAGAAAAATTAATCAGCTTCTTAAAGTTTCTGTAGAATTGTATGTTTTGTAATTTTAAAAGTATATCAAAATAAATAAAATGGTTATTTGCAAATAAAATTTTGCAGAATAAATTCATATTACTTAGAAATGGAAGTAATGTCATTTAATTTTTCTATACTTAAAATGCTACCAAAACAAATAAATAAAATATCACTTTATCGCTAAGAAACTTCCAAATTTCCACGTGTTACAGCATTTATGTTTATTACATGATACATTCAAATTAGTATTAATTTAGTTAAACAGTGGTTATTATTGAAGGAAAATATGCTTACTTTGATTTATACGAATTAACTATAGTAGAATGTGTTTTATTCAATTTAATGCGGTACATTAAAATATTTGTATGCTATTTAAATAGAATTTTTATTGGAGAAAATAAATTGTTCAATTAGTCTTGATTCATTTTGATATAGGGTAAGATAAAACTTTTTCCTATTAAGAAATTTCCTCAATGTTTATTATTATGAGTGTTGAATTGGGTAGCATAAATTTTGGTGGTTTTTGAAAACGCTTTAGTGTTGCACAAAGATGTTCCAAAGGACTTCGTAGTTTGAAACTACGGTCAGGTAAAATGGGATATACCTAAGGGTTTGAATTATCATAGTTTATACACACTATTGTGACTGAAAAGTTTAAGATGTGGGCAAAAAGTGTCAATAATCTGTAGCTCAATGATTTCCCTACGTTAATAATTTTTTTTCGAAATGATGGTGTGGGTAACTAAAATAAATATTTCGATAATATATTACATTGATATTGATGTACATTTTAGATGACTAAAATGCAAAACACTAACGTTTATTTTTCAAATAAACAAGACACATTCAGAAAATAATGTTTATTCTTGGACATCATTAAGCAAGTGATATTAAAAGGAAGAGGTTTCATACTTTATCATTTATTTTCACAAATATATTATGCATATGTGTCGTAATGATACAGTTTGGTGCATGATTTTATGAAGAACCAGTATATTAAGTTGTGCTATTCACTTCATTGCATTTTTATCAACACACTGGAGTTTCTTATATGTTTAACAGTCTACATGTTTTTGATTATGATTTATTTTTCCTTAAAAATACTAAAGATTTATTTCATTACATCATAGGGATAGTTCGTTCTTTTGTGACGTTAAATGCTTAAATGAACTCTTTTTCAATTGAATAATGGTAAACTTAGATAAAGAAATTTGAAATGAAAGTTTTCTCTTATTTTATGACATTTAAAGAATCCATCACTGTCAATTTCTTATGGCGTCACTTATCACAACTATTAAACCAATAAAATGATGAAACTAAAATAAAGAAGCAAAAAAAGTATTCCTCACAAGAGTTTTATACCACATCGGAAATACGATTCACAAAAATGAATCATCTTAACACTAATATGTTTAAAGAAGAATAAAAAATTTTATAAATTACAAAGACGTATTGCATAAAGTTAGTCAAATATATGATAAGAATTTTAACATTTCTTTCTTTTTAAATTAGTCATTTTTTACAAAAAAAATCATTGTAACTAAACTTTTACACCTATATCCGAAATAAATGCTTTTTTTAATCGTGCCAATACATGCTTGGTTTCAGATACGTTGAACTATCGAATTTGTATATAAAAAAAAAACCTTTGTAGCTATTATATAAAAACACTCACACATACACACACACACATATATATATTTGTATATATCTTTTTTTCATTTAACTTTCTTTATCATAAAATTCTATTTTATTACCCCATTCAAATACATCTGCTAAACAACTTCCTGTGTTTTAACTGTAGCTGTCACCTTAATCTCAATATGGTGTAAGAACTCACGGAGATATTTCTCAATTTTCTTTCTTTGTGGTGGTGTGTTCCTTGCACTGTGAATCTGCATCGCTCAGCGCTCTGTATTGGCAAGTATTCTACTTCTTCCTTTATGATGTTAACTGCCACTTTGATGTCGCTGTATAATGAGAAGGGCTTTCAATAATAATGAACTCCAGAAAAAGATCATTTAGTGGTCTGTTTGTTTACTTCAGAATTGGACTGCGATATATATATATGTATATATACATATATGTGTGTTTGTGTGCATGCATGTGTGTATTACCTGAGTTTAACATTAATAAAAGAAATTTATTTTTTATCTGCTTTTTATGGAGCTTGTCTCCGAATAATACTATAAAAACAGATCTGTATGCAGCTATATTCGTAAAGAAATACCTATGTATATCAGCATTATATTTGACAACAGAACGAATTAAATATCTTTACATCTCCAAAAATCTGGTGATTGTTTATATTAAAATGAATGAAGTTTAAGAACAAAACTTCGTATTGATATTATTTATTTGTATATTAGAGCGAAAGGAACAATTAGTGCTTCGAAACTCAACTATATTCAAAATGATACAGATGTAATTTAACAAGTTTTATGAATGAGTGAAAGTTGCGATTTATAACGCAAAAATCAGATCTGGTTATTCTGCGCCGAATAATGTGTCTCTGTGATAAAGAAGAAAAAAGAAATAAATTGGGGGTGGGAAGAGTTTTATTAAATTTGGATCATAAGAAGGCACGAAAAAAATAGAAGGATTTTTAGTGCATCCTGGGGACTCGTTCTCCGTGTTTACAAAAGTGAATAAACAATGGGGAAAAGAAAAATATCCATAGGTATTTCGAAGTCATGATGCCCCTACATATCTATAAAAATTCAACTTCTTTGGAATCAATCATTTTAGTATTGCTTTTTACGAATCCCCGTAAGCATGGTGTTAAAGTTTGGAAAAGAGGGTGTCAGCTCAGGTATCGTTTTCGTCACTTGAACGAGTTCCAAAATTTCAAAGACAATTGCCAATAGCTCACGCGTAATTTCTAAGTGCGTCATCTTCTGGCAATTAATTAATCTCACTTTCCTAGTCTTTCAGTCATATATAAGAATCATAAAAAAGCTTCAAACTTTTGTTTGTTGTAAACTAGGAAGTGTTGTATTGATAGTTTGGTATTATGGGATATAGAGAAACGAAAGTTTCTTATATACCTTCGTTTCTCTATATTTTATAATACTAAACTAACAATACAGCACTTCCAAGTTTACAACAAACAAAATTTTGAACCTTTTGAAATATAATAATAAAAACTCTTTTTTTTCCTTCGCTTTATTGCCTTCATTTATTTTATGAACACTTGTTAATATGAAGAACGCTTTGTCCGAAAAATAAAATTTGAAGGTTATTTCAGAATCTGATGTCAAGACAAATAAAATACATGTCAGAGCTTTTTAAAGAAAAAGTAAGTAGAAAAATACTACATATTTTTTTTTTCGTATTAAATGGGGAAATATAATAAATTTGAGATGAAACTTGAAATATGTAAGAATAATTGACAACTATCCTCTGAGGAAGATCTACAATTTTATTTCCCCGTCATATCCGATTAAAAATAAACTTAAAAATAAGTTTTTTTTTTTAATCAAATAAGAGCAAGCAGCTTGATTGTGATAGAAAAAAAAGGTAAAATTCAGTTGTAGACAAGAAAAGGTTTAACAAAATTGCAGCAAAGTAATATATGCTAATCATATCAATTTATAATTAGATTACTTTGCTTATAGTTTTGATTATACAAATTGCTTTTAAATTCTTAAGTTTTTCACTTGTTTTTTCGCAAGTTCAACACCAAAAACTGTTTATGGACGTAATTTTTCTAAATCCAACTTATATTGTTAGTCGGAACGTAAGCACAATTTCATTTTTTCCCTAAAGTATTTTATACGTGAGTGAAATTTTTAAAGAAGTCTTATGAAAAAGTTCGAAAAGAATGTTCTAAATAAACTTTCCCATGATATAAATTATTAAAAAATTTAGCTAAAATGAAAATTATATGGTTATAAACGTCAAAAATGATCAGAAAATGATGTAAGTATTTGCAATACATAAAAAATTGTTATTTAAATGGATAAACAGCCACAGATATATTTTTTAAAATTTAAATGATTACTTTTTTGTAATTCTATATGATTTAGTTCCCATGTAGCAGTTGCTTAAATCAATGTCCTATAATATTAATAAGAGAACGTATGTAATAGTATCTGATGAAAGGTTTATACATACCACATTCTCAAAAAAAAAGGGAGTTTTACTAATGAATCGAAATTTCAATTTTACCTTAAAGTTTCGTTTTATATCCATATTTTTAGTTGATTTAATTTATGAAAATATTTTAAAATTTATACTATTAAAGAAAACATTCGTTAAAGTAATCTATTAATTTAATTTCCAAGAAGTCATAGTTTCAATTATAAATAAGAAAAGTTCCAAAGAAAAAAATTATTTGACTGTAAAAGCCACTTTGAAGAATAATTATATCCAAAGCAACTTACATTTTTATCTAAATCAATTTGAATAATTCTTCTGATAATGAAATTCTACTATAATTTCGAGCGTAGCAACATCTATTCTGTGTTATAGTGTGTGATAAATCAAAATTATTTCCGATAGAAACCTAGGCCTTAAATTAGTTTTGAAGCATTCTTTGACTATCTTAAGTATTACACGTATTTTCTTACAAAAATCAATAAGAACATTCAAATTAAAACACTCCTTGTAGCAACTGGAAGTTCAATTTGAGCAAATATTTAAGGAGTATTTGATTCTAATAATTATCTTGAAATTTTTTACTATATTAAATATACTAAATACATCAAATTGTGAAGATTTTGGAGAACGCATAAAAATTGTTTTTTCGTATGATTTTTTCCCTTTTCTTCAAACTTTTCAAATAATGGGGGCACAGTAAATACCTTCGAAAATGATAAATTTCATATGTATATATTGTAATGAAACTATGAGTGTTAATCAGAATACAAACAGATTATATGAAGCATTATTAAAAGTTTTCTATCCATTTAGAAAAGTAAACCGAAATTTGTCCTCAAAATTAGTAGAAATTTCAAAAAAAATATTCGTAAGTTTAGATTGTTCTTCAACATTATAAGCGTCCTCCTAGAATATTTGACATTTTTCTGTAAGAATTTCTTTCGCAAAAATGTTTAACGATCATTAGTGCTTCCTGAAGCAGTAACTCACTAATCGCTGAGCTGGCGTTGTTCCTTTTTTTTTTTTCATTTTAGCTTCTCTTATCTATCTGATACTCTAACTCACAGAAGTTCCGAAAATTTCTTGGCTAAGATAGTACGGACTATTCGTTGACAATAAATGCTTGGAGTTTTTTTTCTGAAATGTTATCCAATGACAATTATACTTTCCTAAAAAAAGTATTTCATTCATTTACGTATTTCAGAAAGATGGAAATGGAATATATCATTAGAAACATGTTCAATTTAGAATATATACAGATAATGGATATTATTTTAGATTACAAATAATTGTAATTCAAATCTATTTATGAGCTTGAAGATTAAGAAAATTTCTAACAATCATCTCTCTCTCTCTTCAAAAAAAATTTTTGATAGAAAAACTCCCATTTTCGGCAAGTTGTTGATGAATCCATTCAACAATTTACACTGATTAATAGAATTTACTCTTCAGCAGGGGAGTAGTTAAATTTCTTAAAAAAGTGGGCTGAAAACCGAGCCAGAAGCATTGTTCATAAACTTTATTCAATCCTAATTTAATTCACTATTATTTTTAATACAATTTTATTTTAACTAGTGCAATATAAAGGTATCAGAATGTTTCATATGAAGGGTACTTCGAAACTTATAGGCCAAAATTTAAGGGGTGATAAAAAGCATCTAAACAAGAAATTTTTCCCATACAATGCATAGGCGGCGAGCAAGAGGTGAATCGCTAGACAGTGCTGTAATGAAAAGCATACATCGCGTCATTTCTACCATGGATTTCAGGAGGTATGGCTGTTTTCTGGTACTTTACGTCATCATACCCCCTAAAATCCAGGTGTAAATTAAGATGTTAATTTTATTTTCTTATTTTTGTAATAAGTTATGAATTCTTGGGAGTTTGTGATTACCTTCAACAAACTATTAGGATAGTGATCATTCTGTGTTAAAATGTTAAGAGTT
This sequence comes from Nephila pilipes, assembly GCA_019974015.1. Taxonomy (NCBI): domain Eukaryota; kingdom Metazoa; phylum Arthropoda; class Arachnida; order Araneae; family Nephilidae; genus Nephila; species Nephila pilipes. The sequence continues at coordinate 37,276 of BMAW01125778.1, read as the reverse complement.
TCCCATAAAGATATCCTAAAGACGGCGATTGGTTCTTTAACCAATTGGTGAAAAACGTGTACGTAGTATCATTGACAAAGTACGTAAGTAACTTTCTATAAAAGAGATTGTATTAATGCCACACTAAAGCTAAACCGTAATAATTGGTGAATTCACTCTTGTAGAAATTAGAAAAAATAAGTAAATTAGTACTCTTAGTTGAAACCAAAAAATTATGTTAGTTATTGAGAATTTTGCCAGTGTGATATACATTTTGAAAATTTTACCCAAATATTTCTTCTACACTCTGTTTTTTTTTTAAAAAAAGGACATATTGATATGTAAAGATAATACATTATTGTATTTGAAACCTTGAGAGCTATGTATTGCTATAGATTTTTATTTGAAGATGCAGATGCATTCAAAAACATACATAAAGTTAAGGAACATATTAAGTTTTCTTATTTTTTGAAAGTTTTTAAAATTTAAACCTTTTTCCTTGCCTTGACGGTCACTTTAGTATGGATTCAATGTTGAATAAGCTTCCATTCTAAGGTGATACAGAAATTATATTGTTCTTAAAAATAGATACAATATTCAATGTAAATTGTATGATTTCATAAATTTAAGATGACTAATTTAGCGGAATTATTTATCTACATTTAAAATTGTTTTAAAACCAGGTATTGTAAAAACATTTTTCAAAGGATTTTATTTCATATTAAATCGGACTTTTTATTTTGTTTGGAGTCATTCCCAGCTTTCTAAACTAAAACATAATTTTAAAATAATTATAGAGAACCTGAGACTTCATTCCTTCATATTTTGGTTTTACGCCATGTTTCAGTCTATTTAAATAGTCAATAAGTACCAAACTCCAATTGAAGTTATGTAAGAACAATACTTCGTTCACTATTGAAGAGTAGTAAGGTCGCTTTCTCTCGAAATCTGGAAACTCATAAATCCTAGATTATGCTATAATAATATAGTTTTACCTTACCAAATCACTCGTTCTAAATCAAACACTTCTGGCTAACAGCTGATTCTTATCTTTAAGCAAAATTCTTGAATCTTAAATAAGGTTCCCTTCCATCCAAAAGATTATTTACGATGCTTCAATTCAAATTACAAATATCTTTCAACATGTCGTTATCCTCTATGTCACTCTCATTTCTTACAATTCTATGAGTTATCTATCACTGTCTCTAATTCCCTTCAATTCACAACGTCTCTTCATCTAATTTACTTAATAATGTTTCATTTGTATTGAGAAGAAATTATAATTTTATACAATGGAAACTTCTAAAATACACAAGGTTAATGAATATAAAATCATGAATAGACCAAAGTCACAAGCTTATAAAATGAGTGATTTATTGAGGCCAGTTTATAGGACTTTGTTGAAAGCACAACTAAAACCTAAAATGTTAATCGACGGCAAATATATTTATACAGAAGTTATGATAGATAAATAAATTTGAAATACAAAATGTCCCTTTTTCTGATTTAATTTCAGAATCATTAAAGATACGAAAAATAGATATATTATTAGACTAGTTTCCATTATTTTTTACTAGAAATAATTAGTGAAAAATGAGCAAAAGAATTTGGTTCTCATATTATTCACTGAAAATTTTAATATTTACGCAATTGATGATACAATATTATTAAGAAACTTGAATGTAAAATTTCAGGGAATGTATCTTTCATTTAATTTCCTAGATTAAATTCATATATTTTTTAAAAAAAAACAATATGGGAAACTTGTTTCATGAAAAATATTATTAATATAATCATAATTGTATTTTTTGATAACGAGAATCCGCAAAGAACGAATTTTTTTGCGACTATCTTCCCCTTCTTACCCTAAATGAGTAATTGACCCATTTCTAAAATTTTTTCCAAGACATTTTTCATGGGTGTTGATCACGGCATCTTAATTTTTAAACACTTTTTAAAAAAAGATATTATTTTAGCTTATAATTTTTAAAACTACTAGAAATATTATCAATAACAAAAATTACATTTTACCTAATAGGTCTAGTAAACTCAATTTGCTAAAATGCTAGAAATATATAAAAATAAATTCAATATTTTAGATAGTGTTCATTTTAAACAATGTCTAATATATGTCCTGTGACAAGGAAACAGTTTCCTTGTTATTTGATTTTAAATTGAATTTGACTCTACTTTCGCATGTGCCAATAAAGAATAAATTAGTAATCTTAACTTCAACTATGCACTTTGAGGCCTAAGTTTTCCGTGAGAAAGAACATAAACTAGATATAATTTTACATTATTTTGAAACTAAAGTTACAGTAATACTATTGATAAATTATCTTCTGCATACACATGCAAATGGAAACTAGGAGAGGATCTACGCGTTTATTTGGCAATGTTTATAACCTAGCTGTAATAACTACGTTGTTTTATTTTTGTATATAAAGGCTTTTTGAAATCAAACCAAGTTGCATAAAAAATGCCTTTCTATAGACCTTAGAAAATTGCTCTCTGCGTTCAATAGATATATTATGATGAAAAAAAATCATCTTAATAACAATATAGAAAAAATTTAAAATTATGGCATATGAAAAACCAGTAAGTATCAGAATACAAAAACAGAAAATTGCAAAAAGTGCGGTTTAAAGAGAGATAAGAAAAACGTAAACAACAATCGCATATCACATAATTAATCTTTAGTTAAAAGCTTCTATTACGTTCCAAGCTTTTAATACTTAACATGGCTTACACAAACAAGATAATGAACATTTTAAAGGAGTGTGAGTTGCAAAGATAAGAAAGGTGATTTCTCCAATAATAAGCCTAAATTGATTTGAATTTGCAATTGAAGTTCAACTGTTACAAAGTTTAATATTTAGTCTTTTTTCTGAAAGTAACTTAAAAAAATTTATGTCAGACATATCTCCCTTGTTCTCTATCACCTTAAGTAGAAGAAGGAAATTACAAAGAAGTGTAGAATTGTGGGTCATTAGTTCTAATTTTAAAATGAAACTACGATCATATGCAAATATGTTCTCCTGATATGTGGCGGCTGCCTACGTCATCTTTTGACATCATTTTTGACTGCGGAGCTGCAAGCAGACTTGAAGAAAAGGAGGGAGTGATCTTTGCTCGCCACACTTGCTTCGCAGATTCCAGACCTGTGAAGGTCGAGTTGATATTGTAAAGTCTTAACCTTTAAAGTCATGTTTGTTAAGTTTGAAATAAATTGTTAGTTCTTCTTGTCTTTTAGTCTTTCATTGTTTACCTAACCTACGCAATCTGATAGGACATTATGGAGAACGGAAGGTCTTAGCAACTCCCCTTCTCCATAAGCTGGTGACCCGTTCAAGTAACAAGTTGATGACTCCCGGAAAGGCTAATTGGATGCTGAGGAACTTGCCATCAAACTAGGAAGCAAGCTGTGAAGATATGTTAACCGTCGAAAACTCTCTGAGACCCGTGAATTGGTAACGCCCCTATCTTTGGTTCGAAACTCTGAGGCAGGAATTTGGTCGGTAAATTTTTTTATTTTTTTACTGTCGCTTTGAGATGTCGATTTAGCTCCATCTGGCTCTTACACCAGTGCGCTTTACATTCTCACTAACTTCTCTTGTGCCAATAAACTTCACGATCACTCACTCATTATCCCACTCGCTCAGATAGAGATGTCGCTTGAAGGTAAAGATACTAAAAGTGAAGGAGCTGTAGGTTCAAATAATGGTTGTGAAAGAATTACTGTTAAGGTTCCTAGTTTTTGGCCTCGTAATGTAAAGCTATTTTTTATGCAGCTTGAAGCTAGTTTTAGGTTAGCTGGCATTACGGTCTAGCAAACCAAGTTTGACCATTTGGTTGCTTCATTGGACCCTGAAACTCTTTCACATGCTACGGATATAGTGTGTGAATCACCCCCTTGTCCATATACAGCTCTAAAAAATCGTTTACTAGAGCAGTTTGAAGTATCGCAAAACCTGAAAGTTAAAACTCTAATTGAGGATTTGGAATTGGGTGATAGATCCCCGTCTTTATTGCTTAGACAAATGCGCGAGTTGAGTGAAAACCATGTAGATGAATCCTTTCTTAAGAACATCTGGATGAAGCGTTTACCCCCGCAAGTTCAAGCCGTTCTAGCTGTTAGTTCAGAGAACCTAAACAAGTTAGCGGAAATGGCTGACAAAATCATTGAGTTTTCGCAGGGCAGTATAAACTCTGTTTCTGATGGTAATTGGAGTACTGATGACGTTAGTCGTCGAGATGAGCAATTGTTTAAGATTCAACAACAGTTGGATGAACTCTCGAGATTGGTTAGGTCCGGTTCAAGACATGCATCCCCGAAACCAAAACCACAACGTAGACGAAGTACATCAGAATCTAGAGGTATTGCTAAGAAACGGGAAGGTTAGCTGTGCAGGGACCATTTTAGGTATCGGGAAAAGGCAAAACGTTGCATATCTCCATGTGCATTTGAACAAAAAAACTCGAATCACTCACAGGAGTAGCGAAGACTTCTGTTTTGAGAGGTGAAAGTCGCAGGCTTTTTGTTAATGATGTAAACAATCGTATCGGTTTTCTTGTTGATACAGGTAGTGATGTTTCCTGTTATCCTAAATCGTATGTAACTAAAGGTAATGGGAAAACTGATTTCATTTTATACGCAGCTAATGGTTCTAAAATTGCAACTTTCGGTTCGAAGTTACTGACACTTGATTTAGGTTTAAGACGTAATTTTCAATGGCCTTTCATTGTCGCTGAGGTTACTAAGCCTATTATGGGTGCGAACTTTTTAGAACATTTTGGTTTGCTGGTTGATTTGAAAAAACGCTGTTTGGTTGATCCTTTAACTGATTTAAAAGCTAAGGGTAAAACTACTTTAAGTAATGTCCCAGTGGTAAAAACCATTGTCGGGAATTCCGAATACTTGGATCTTTTGCGTAAGTTTAAAGAGATTACTCAGTTGAACGTTTCTCTTAAGAATACAATTAAGCACGATACTGTGCATTTCATCCCTACAGTTGGACCCCCCGTTTGTGCAAGAGCTCGTCGGTTAAATCCAGCTCAATTGAAAATCGCAAAACAAGAGTTCGAATATATGATGGAGAGAGGTATTTGCAGGCCATCGAAAAGTAATTTGTCTAGTCCCTTGCATATGGTTCCCAAAGGATCATCAGATTGGAGACCTACGGGAGATTACAGGGCTTTAAATCGTATTACAATATCCGATAAATACCCTATTCTTCACATTCAAGATTGCAAATCAATTCTATGTTCCTCATCAGTTAAGAAGAAAAGTTTTTAATGAGTTACATAGTTTGTCTCACCCAGGGATGCACGCTACTAAACATCTCATAGGATCTAAATATGTTTGGCCAGGTATGAGTAGGGATATCGGCATGTGGTGCAAAACTTGCATCGATTGTCAGCAGTCTAAGGTACACTTACACACCAAGACCCCTTTAGCGCAATTCCTTTTACCTGACGAGAGGTTTGCACACGTCCATCTAGACATAATTAAATTGCCTCTTGTGCGCGGTTATAAATACTGCCTTACTATGATAGATAGATTTACTAGGTGGCCCGAAGCATCTCCTATGCCAGATATGGAAGCGGAGACTGTAGCTAGAGCGTTTGTAAACACCTGAGTTTCTCGATTCGGCATGCCTCGGAGGTTGACTTGTGATAGGGGCGGGCAATTCGAATCTGGTCTTTTTGAGTCTGTCAAAACTTTTGGGCATTCATTTAACACGTACTGCTTCTTATACACCACAGTGTAATGGAATGATTGAACGCCTTCATCGACCATTAAAACAAGCTTTACCTTGCCATAAAGGAGATTGTCTGGATGCGCTTCCTCTTGTCCTGTTGGGTCTCCTGACGGTCTTGAGGGAAGACCTGAACGCCTCAACTACAGAGTTGGTCTATGGATCAACGTCTATGGATCTTCGTCTTCCTGGACAACTGTATGAGGAGAGAAATATCAATAGATGTCCAGACTACGTAGCAAAGTTACAACGGATGATCAGAGCTATCAGTCCTGCACTTTCTCTACGTCACGGCCCTCAAAGAATTTACATTCCTAAAGATTTGAAAAAGTGTAGTCATGTCTTCGTCCGCCGGCCTCCATTCAAGAAACCATTGCAGATGCAATATGAAGGTCCCTTCAAGGTGGTCCGTCGCTGCCAAAAGATTTTATCGTCCTTATTAAGGGTCAAGAGCGCCTCATCGCAATGGATCGATTGAAACCGGCATTCATTTTGAAAACATCAGTGGAGCAGGAACAACCAGCATATCATACAAGATCCGGCAGGAGAGTAAGGTTTCGTCTCCCTTCGTGAGAATGGAGAGGGAGTCATGTGGCGGCTGCCTACGTCATCTTTTGACATCATTTTTGACTGCGGAGCTGCAAGCAGACTTGAAGAAAAGGAGGGAGTGATCTTCACTTACCACACTTGCTTCACAGATTCCAGACCTGTGAAGATCAAGTTGCTATTGTAAAGTCTTAACCTTTAAAGTCATGTTTGTTAAGTTTGAAATAAATTGTTAGTTCTTGTCTTTTAGTCTTTCACAGTTATTTATCTAGCATACACCATATGATAGGACATTATGGAGAACGGAAGGTTTTAGCAACTTCCCCTTCTCCATAGATATAGAGATAAGCATTGAGCTTCAAACTTTGCTTTCCCTAAGGAGCAAAGCACATAAACAAAATCTTTACCTGCATTGGTCATTTATAGTTATTCTTCTGAAACATTTTTGAATAATAAAACAATTTTCCATAAGAAAGTACTGCTTATCTTCTTTTTTTAAATCTTTCATATACTTTCAAATTTGGAAAACCTTTTGTGGGTTGAAAAGAAATTGCACTAATAATTTTTTTAAGGATACAGTATTATGAGAGCCATTTTTTCTGAACCTCTAATCGGTGCTCAAAATGGTAGAATGTAGAGACGCGTAGTGGGGTGACTGTGCATCTCTCTAAGTACAATATCTGCCGTTATCAACGCCATCTCACGATTTTAAGCTGAGTTGTAGGCACTCAAACATAGATAGGGCATTTGATGCTCCCACCAGCTGCGAGCTGCATAGTGTTATATTGGTTTTTTTGAAACAGAAGAAATAATGTAGTCCAAATTCACCGAAAAATGTGCCGAGTGCACACAAAAACTTTATGAGTTATATTGTGTGTTAATGGTATAGACAATTTAAAGAAGGGTGAACCAAAGTTCATGAAGAAGAGAAACAAGAATGTAAGCCTATTTAAACAAATCCTCAATAGCTAGAAGGTTATGGCTACAGGTTTTGGGAAACAAAAAAGTGTCTTGCTTGTTGAGATTACGGTACCGGGAACTAATACGATCAATGCAGCTATTTATTGTCAGAATTTACGACAACTAAGTAGGTCATTTAAATCAAAAGAAGAGGAAAGTTGATTTCTGTTATTATCATTCACGACAACATCCGCTGTTACAGTGCTGCTACAACCCAAAAGCTTTTAGAGCAGCTTAAATTGGATGTTTTTAATCATCTGGCTAATAGCCCTGACTTAGCACGGAGTGATTTTCATCTATTCCTTTAATAGAAAAACTGGATAGGAAGTTAAAGCTTCGAGATCATTTTGGAGTTTCAAAACAAAGTACAAGTCGATCTCGCATCACTGGAGGCAACGCTAAGAGAGGAACGAAAAGCACTTCCACCAACATGACAAATAACTGAATATCATTGACGGTGATTCTATTGAAATGTAACCATTATTGTTCATAAATTATATAACAAACACATTTTGTTCTGTATTCATTTCTTTTTTATGGTTTATCAGAGGTTGAAAACAAAACATCTTTCGTGTATTTTTCGAATATATTTCCTTTTTGAAGGGTGTGCAAAGTTTGATGGAAAATAATGTTTTCTTACCTGACTTTTTATTCATTAACCTTAAAACTTCTTGTTGAAAAATAATTATATATATCTATCTAATATCTAATTGTGTTTTGTTTTTTTCTTTCTTGGGTCTCTGTTGTGCTGAGAAATAAAAAAGACGGCAAAACCTCTTGTTAAGGAGGATGAAGCAGCGAATATCCTTTGAGTCTCTGACATCTGGAAAGTTAAAATCTTAATCTTGCCCCTTGGAAATTCCATTTCTTACAAAAGATGAAAATCTATCTTAAGAAGTAGCCATTTCGTTTTTATTTCGAGATGAAAGCTACAATTATAGCCTGATGCTAACAGCAAACATTGGAATTCTTCTTTGGATTTCTCCATTTAGTGTACACACGAATGCCTGAAAGAAATAAATGCAGTGTGGAAAAGTGAAAAATGTATTTATAGAAGGTACATGTAGATTTTAGGTACATCAACAATTGAGAAAATCGGGAAGGAAATAAAAAAGAAAAGACTATAGAGACATTACTTTTCAATTAATCATTGTACGCAACTGATTATGAACAATTTATTTTTTATTATTGTTCATTGATGCATTACATAAATTACATTAATTATGCATTACACACATTACATTCAATTATGCATTACATACGTTAAAAACATGAGTCACATGTATTATCTTGCAAAAAATTATTTTTGATAAATTATTATATATGTAATTAATATTATTGTACTTTTAATTTCTGGAAAGAAAATTTTAACAAGCATATTTCATACGATATTATGAAGCATGAAAGTAAAAACAACAACTAGTAATTAGAACAGTTTTCACACCTTCATATACCTGTACCAATATTTCGTTATCTGAAAAAAACAAGAGATTTTCGTTTCCTTGATGATAAATTGTGACTTGTTTTTTCTTTGGCCACTGCAATCTACTTTCTGCTAAGACATGATTAATCACTCAGAACTATTTATGTTAATGAAAAACAAACAATGATAGATTGCCAGACGTGAATGTAATTCATCCGTGATTTGTATGAAGTTAATTTTATCAAAAAGAAAACATGATTGTTTTATGATTTTTATACAAACAGTACTTTGGCATTTTCATGTAAATTTATTTTAAGCTGCTACATTTTAATACACTTAAAATCCTGTTTATAAGCACAAAAGATTTCCCTTTGCTTCACTTGAAATAAACAACTTATAACACACAATTATTTTTTATTTTAAATTTTTGAAATAATTCAAACTTATCTTTAAAACAAATAGATGAATTTGCATCAAATTCGAGGTAAGAAGCACAAAAGATGTTCCTTTTTTTTTTATCAAATGCTTGAAATAAACAACTTAATCATATAGCAAAACTTTTTTGCATTTTATTATTTTGAAATAATGGAAACTTGTTTTTAACGTATATAGATGAATTGTATGAAATTTGAGGTAAGAGGCACAAATGATTTCTCTTTTCTTAAAATATTTGAAATAAACGACATGTGACGCTGTGCAATTTGTATTTTTTTTTCTTCACTAATCTTTGGTCCTCATATTTATTTGTACTGAATGAAATTACAAGTTCTCCCAACAAAGTGAAACGTCATTAGGCAAATTAGATGATGATAGAAATGTAGATAAATTATTAAGATATAACTATACACAAATGGAATAGATTGAAAAAAAAATGAAGAAGATAGAGGAAAACGACATGCTCATAGAGATTTACAATATGGTTTAAAGTTTTTTTAAATTTTGTTTTATAGATTGAAATGAATTAAGTTTCAAGTGTTCAGATAAGAATCAAGTGTTTTTAAAAAGTGATTGAATCAAACGAGAGAGCTGGTAGGCTAAGAATTAATTAATTGATAGTAATTTAGAAATTATAAGTTAATTCAGATTCAAGAGAGTTAAGTTTGTTTTTATTAAAGGTGCACTTGAAGCAATAAGTAGGTATTTGTGACGGAACTCGTAATTTTGTGCCTCGATCAAGTGACGAGGACGACACCTAAGCTGCCTCCTCTCCTAACTTCCACACCACGCCTTCAGAAGGACTTTGGGACCCACAAAAAAACGAACATAAGCTCTGGCTATACGACAAGTCTTTTATGGCCTCAAGGCTCGAAGTCATGACTCGATGAAAACCACCGACCGCGAGTCCACCACCATGACCACTAAGCTACCGCGGCCACGAAACTCGAGATAGAAGGAATTTATCTACCCATAAGTGATTATAATAAAACATTTTGTTTGGTCGTTACGTGTCTTTAATTGGAGTCAATCTGTGTTGCTTGGTATTTAAACTAGATGTGAGTTGTGATAATCTAATGGTCATAGTCACGGACTCGCGGCATTCGGTTTTCGTCGAGTCGTGGCTTCCTGCCTTGATGCCACTAAAAACCTACCATGTAGCCGAGGCTGATGGACGTTAAATCTCTCGAAGCTTTAATAAGATGCAGAAAGTTTAATAAGTAATAGTACTTATTTTAAGTAAGGAAAGAAAATTTCAATTCATTATTGGCACTCAATTTAAAAGTTAAATCAACTTTAATAATACAATTTACTTTGAAAATGGAATAGTTACTTTTATTTGAAAAAAAAAGTCTAACAAGATAATATTTGTTCATATTTCTTCATTACAATCCTAAGTATAAAAATATTCTTAAAATTAATAAAAATGTGTAGATGACTTTTCAAGGTGTTATTACTTACACTGTAGATTTTCTGAATGCAGTTTGATGCAATAAAACATTATAAGCTGTGTATTTTATACAAATGCATGTAAGATAATGAATAAAATATTTAAAAAGCCGTTTCATAAAATATTTATTACGTATCACATCAGTATACTTGATTTTTAAGTATTACTTATCTTTTATTAATTGTTTCACTTTAAAAAACTAATTCAGAGTTTTCCAAACTATCTTTCAAAACAACATTTTTTTTACAAAAGAGATACTGTTTTGTTTTAATTTTCAAATTTTTAATGTTGTTTTTCTTATTTCTAATATTGAGAGTGTGCTCATCTACAATAGAGGAAATTTGAGCTCCTTTTTCTTTCTAAGAATCTGAACTTTTAGCAATTTCTAGTTATTTTTAACAGCAAAATATCCTGCTAATCTTACATCTCCTTTTCGTTTCAATTATAAAATAGTTTTCAATACTTTTTGCTTACAATGGAAATTAAAAGTAAAATGTGTAAAACAGTATATTACAATTTAAAAATGAAGGACTAAAAAGTTTTTTTTTCAATAAAATCCCATCATTGTTTTTTCAAAAACATACAAAAAGTTTCTATTTTTTTTTTTTTTTTTTTTTTTTTTTTTTTGGTTATGGTCAGGGAATTCTATTTTAAGACAACATGTAGTAAATAGTTCTCTATGAAATCAAAAAGTATCCCGTACACATTTTAATGTAGTCACAATAATCGAGCTGCAAAAAGTTTCTATCATTAAATAACTCACCTCTTCAAAAATAACTTGCTTACCTATAATCCTTTTTAATTTTTACTGTATGCCTGGCTCTTATCTGAATTATCTGTTTGAAAAAGTATCAAATTTTATCGTAAATAAGGGCTAAATAATTAGTTTTCTTTATGTCTATGATGATCGCTGTGTAAAAAGAAAAAAAGTATTTTTTTTTTTATCAAAAAACATGTTTTTGAAGATAAATTATCTGAAACTAAAAAATATTGCCTGATAATTTAATAGATAATATATTTGAATCATATGACTAATATTTAGACTGACAAAGATGAATGATGGAAATAAAAATTGATAACACGGAAAAAACATTTTGAACGTAGTTTCTTTTTATATACACAATTTTTGGAAAACATTCAACACAAACACATTCAACTATAGCACAAAACTATTCTCATTCATCTTTATCATCCGTCTGATGGCAGTTTTTGCATTATTTATAGCAGTTTTGTTCTTATTATAAATTTTCTTTAAAGTGGTATTTTCAATCTTGCCTGTTCTTGATTATTTTTATTATTTAAATAAAATATTTTGAGGGAAAAAAATTTATAAAAGAAAATTTTCTAGCTGTCTTAACTTAGAAGTAAATATTTATTTTGCTTTACAATTTTTAATGAAAGAAATTATTCTTTGTTGAATATTAGAATAAATGATATTAAAAAATATATGCTAAAACTTCTCCCACCTATTTTAATAGGAAAATGTTTAAGATTAATCAAAGTTCTATATGACATATGTTAATATTTGTAAAACTATCTGAAATAATTTTCGAAATTAAAATAAGAATAGATGACCAGGTAAAGTTGAAAGCCTTACTATAGTTATTCCGATTTTTTCGAAGATAAGTTTTTGCACAGTTTTTTTCTTTATTAGACCATAAAACGCTGTATTTTTGGTATTGTTATTCATAAAAATTTATGCAATTCAAACGAAAAGATATGAAAAAGAAATTTTCAGTGTCGTTAAATAACTTCTTTTAAAATTATAAGGTATCTTTCTTCTGCACAAATGTATGAAGATAATTTATTAGAAATGCATATATCTCCGAAATTTAAATTTTTTGAAAATTAACTTACACAAAAAAATGTATTCAAACAAATAATCATTTAAGTATATATGCTAATAGCACAAGTCTGTAATTAAAAAAACTGCATAGTTTATTTTTTCTTTTTTTTTTTTTAATTTTTCCTTACATATATTTTAAATTTTTAAGCCGGAAAAAAATAAAAAATTTTCATCTCCCCAAATGTCTTGTTGACCTCAAGCTTTTAGTTTCTTTTGGAGTTAAATTTCTATTTAACTTAAAAACAAGTATTCAGTTTTTGATTTTAAATATATCTATAAAAAGGACTTGTCACTTATATTTTATTAGTTATAGCTGGATACTATAATAAACAAAAAAAAGTTACGAATAAATATAAGGGTAGAAATGCGGAAGAGGGGGAAAGTTGGTTTGACGTTAGGAGAAAGATGAGATTATTATGTACAAACAGTCTTAATTATTTTGTAGAAAATGGTGATGAATATTATTAGCAAGTTTTAGCAGGTTTCAACGTGTTATCTGGGGTATTAGGAATTATGATTAAACTTGATGTCATGTTAGCTCACATTTCAACATGTTAAATAAATTTTCTATCTTGCTTGCTAGGTAAAGCTCTACTCAGTTTACATATAACATTCAAAAGGTACTGTGCTTGTATTTTTTATTTCTGGATTATGGTTTCGAGATGTTATGTTACTCCTTCAGATAACTTTTCTTATTTGTTGTGTATTCATGATAAAAAGTCTCAAAGAAACAAGTGATTTTCTGAAGAAACTTTATTTGGTTTATTTCAAACTGAAATTTGAGGATAAGATAAAGTATGAGGCCCTTATAAGGTGTGCCGTAGTTGAAATGAAAATCTTCGTTTGTGACTTAAGGGCAATAAAAACTCATTTCTTTTTGGCATTCCTATGAATTGGCGTGAACAGGAAAAACACATTACTGATTACTATTTCTGTTAGATATATGTAAAAGTATTTGATGTTAAAAAATACGAAGAAAATATCTTACTCTAACTTTGACTCAGCTATTCGTCCAGAGTCCCATAGCTCTGAAATCACTTTGTAAGATATCTAGAGTGTCGGAAGACAGAGACAGATTACCTCTTCAGGATGAATCGATCTCCGATTTTTCTGTTGACTAGGGACCTCAACTTTTTTTGAGAGTGAGAGCAATGGCCTAGTCAGATATATAGGTCTTTCAAACGTCTAATAGGATTATAGCTAAAAACAAAAGCCTGCTATCCCTAGGGACCTCATTTTTTTGGTGCAGGCATCGAGAGAAAGATTTTAAAAAAAAATTTCTAAAGACAGAATTCTACTTTTCTTAGTGATGTTAAGGAGCCCATAAAGTTTCTGAAGTAAAATATGATTCCTCTGAGTGGTAGCCTATTTATTTATACCTCCAAAACTGGCCTCAAAGCAGTTTTACTGCATTGGAAAAAAGCAGTTTCATCCCTTTGTATGGGGCATATGAAAGAAAACTATAATGATTTCGCAACGATTCTAGAGAAAATCAAATATCAAGATCTTTAATGGATTGTTTGTAGAGATTTCAATTCAATAACTACATTGTTGCCCAACAGACAGGCTATGCAACATATACCTGCTTTCTATGCTCGTGGTACAATAGAGTTAGATAACTCCATTGGATGAACATTGTCTGGCCATATCGAGATATCCTAGACCCCTGTGGAAAAAATGTTATCATTACGACATTGGTTCCACCAGAAAAATTTTTATTACCATCTGATCAATTACATTAGGGCTTATATGAGTTTGATAAATCATCACCAAAAGATGGGGAATGTTTCAGATATTTGTTTCTCAGGATCGCGAAACTGTCTGAAGCCAAGTTGAAAGCGAGAATTTTTATTGTCCCTGATAAGCGAAAGCTTTTGTCTGGTCCCCTCCTTTCGGAAACAGTAAGAGAAAAGGAAAAAAAAAAACATATGATTCTTTCAAGAACATAGTTAACACATTTTTGGGGAATATTAACGAGCTTAATTACAAACCCATTGAACAACGCATGCTGGCTGTGCATGAAGCTGTAGGTTGCAAGATGAGCATAAGTGATCATTTCCTAAGCCCCTATAATGAAAATTTTCCTGAAAACATTAGAACCTTCAGTGAGAAATGAGAGTAATGAGTTCATAAGATTGTTCGTGTATTACGAGTCTCAACTAATGAAGAGAGGACGTCAATATACAAACTCACTACTAATAGTTGCCAAGCGAAGTCCAAAATTGGAAAGTGGGAGTGAGCTCAGAAAAGAGTCAAATAGAAGAAAATATTTCACCAGAAAAAAGAGTGTACATGAAGTTACAAGAATACATCAGAAAATAATTGTGGTTAAATATATGAAATACGAATAATATGTTAAGTCTATTATAATATATATATATAAGTTATTTCCTTTGAGTTACTGTATTTTTTTAAATCATCTGTTTGTGATGGCAAAAAATTGTCGTTTTTTGATTCAGTGCACTTTAAAACATATATTTCAGGAAAAATATCTCATGCAGCAGATTTCTTTCTTTTTTTGCAGACCTGTGTAATCCTTCACATTTAAAATTCAGAAATAGAGCTGAAATATCGCTTAAAGTTTATTATTGAGATAATAAGGGAGAAATAACAAAAGAATTGTAAGATTCAAAATATTTATACATGGTAATAAATTTTTCTACCATTAATATTCTCAAAACTTCTCTAAAAATATCATTGCAATAAGATGGATTTCTTTTCCATCAAAAATATTTTTAAAAAGTAATGAGAATTTTAAGTTCCAAATCGAAAAATATACTGACAATTTTTTTTTGTGTTTCTTTAATATGAAAAACAGTTTTTATAAGCAGTTTTTTAACGATTATTTCTAAAAATTTCTTTAAATGCTACTACGCTTTAATAATTTATATACCTAGACTTTAAAGAGAAAGAAATAAAAATATTGTTGAAATGTAGCATTACATAATATTTTAAAGTACCTATCATTTTTATTTGAGCATTTTTACTAAATTGAGTATTTTTTCTGAGTATTTAAAAAAAACCCTTCTCATTAAAACTGAACCTTTTCGTAAGAAGCGTTTTAGAAATATCATTAAAATCATCCTAATGTTTAATCTTCCAAAACTATTCCTAAGTGGAAATGTCTACAAATTTCCATAAAAGCTTTCTTAAAAAGTAAAGCTTAAGACTTGTTGTTTCTGAAAGATTCCTTCAGTAAATGATAAGATGAAGGATATTTTGAATTAATTTGTGTGAATTCATTAAAAAGGGATTAAGTTTTAATTCCTTGTAATAATTTTTTACTCAGCATTTTCTATTTTTGATAATAATACTAGGAATTAAAGGAATTTATTTATTTTTAACATAATATATTTTTCTAATAATATATTCCAAATTCCATATAAAATTAAAATTACATAGCGAATTAATATTTAATTAATATATACAGAGTTTACTTTAGTTATTCAAAATAATATTTTTGCATCATAACAGATTATTTTTTTTCGGACGGCTGTGGCTGCGGTAGCCTAGTGGTCATGGTCGCGGTCTCACGACTCGAGACGTGTGATCAAACCCTGATGCCACTAAAGACCCTAATTTTAGCAAGAGCTGATACACGTCTATCGCGGTTCAAAGGAGAGGAAGTCAGTCAATTGGCGTGGAGTGGAAGTCAATTGGCGTGGAGCGGAAGTTAGGAGAGGGAGTTGTCAGTCCAAGTGTTATCCACGTGACTCTACTGAGGTTCAAAATTATGATATCTACCTCCAGTAGTCCTCTATTTGCTTTTATTACGACTTTAAGAAAAACCAATCATTCGGTCCATCGTATGAACGCTAATCCATTGGGTATACAGCCTTAGATTTCTGCATGTTCCCATAGAGACAATTGAGTAGAAAATTATGATGGGCTTAACTACAGCTTCTGTACATTGCGTAAAGTTTCGATTGCACTATGCGAGTTGATAATACATTAAAAGGGGCATGATTTGCGAAACGTATAGCAAAGGCTACTTTCCATCCTTTAATGTAAATTGTCGCCGTTATATCTATTGTTGAGGAACACTTTCTGTAAGACAAATGGTCTTTGTTCGGTAATGTAGCGTAATTGTTTAAGCAACAGATATAAGTTTATCCATGCAGCAATGTGGTGATTATTTTCCTCTCAATTTGTGCTATTGAAATTTTCCTTCCATTGTAACATTTAACAAATTCAGAATGGTGAAAGAATTCATCGAAAATGAAAACTTTAATTAATTTAGAATACTTTTGTAAGAGAGTTTTTCGATTAATTTCCGAAAAGAAAGGAGGAAATATATTACCTTAAGCAATAATCTGCTGATTCTGAGCCATGTAATATTTTGGGGGAATTTTGAAGTACCAGTTATGTTAAATATAGTTTAAACTGTGGACAACTTGAAATTAACGAGTGAAAACGAAGTAGTTGTAATTGAATCAGATATATTGAAAAGAATTTTACCAAAAATTAATTCAAACTTCATATTACTTCTTGGAGAAGAAATCATTTGGAAAATGTATTTATTGAATATTTCTAATAAGTGATATATTTTACATAAAATGTTTGAATATTTGAACCCTTTATAAGAATAATTTTTCGAACGTTATTCGATTGTTATGAATTTCTTGTTTATAATTGATTTTCTCGCCTTGATTACAAATCATACTAATCATAAAAGCATTTGTAATATTAAATAGTACTTAAACGTGTTTGTGTTTATTCTAGTTTCTAGATTATCCAAAAAAAAAATACTTTTTTTTTGGGGGGGGGGGGGGTAATTATGTGTATTTAAATAAATTTCAAAATGTATGTTGCAATTTAATATATAAGAATTAAATATTTAATATATGAGTCATATTAATACAATACAATAAGTTAAAAATTGAAAAAAAGTAAAATCTATTATAACACATCGATCAATAACTCCCGAGACTAACCCAGAGATGGTGCTCGTAGTAAACCAGTAACCAGGTCTTTCTAGAGTACTAACCTTTCCTTGAAACGTGTCAAAATTTTAAGTCGATCGGACCAGGAAAAAGGTTTTTTGAAGTGAAGTGAAAAAGGTTTTTTCCAAGTGGATGCCGCGATTGCTTTCGATGGAACAAAAACAGCAACGAGTCGATGATTCAGAAAGCTGTTTATCGCTATTTACTCGCAACAAAAAAGATTTCTTGCGGAAAAAAACAAAACAAAACAAAACAAACAAAAAAAAAAAAAAGATTTGGAAAAGCGTTGGAACGATTGTATCACCCTAAAAGGTGATTAGCAAAAGGTGTTATGTTGATGAATAAAAAAAAATTTTGCAAAAAAATGTTGTTTTCAATTTTAGACTCGAGAGTTATTGATCGATGTGTTACAGTAATATAAAAGAAGTATGAAGAATTTTCTTTACAAATTTTAAGACTTGTAACACCAACTAGTATTTTTTGAAAATTTATTAGACTTATTATCACGATTAACATGCGCAACACAAACATACATAGAAAAAACTTTTACGGTGAT
The DNA here is from genome assembly GCA_019974015.1 of Nephila pilipes. Classification (NCBI taxonomy): domain Eukaryota; kingdom Metazoa; phylum Arthropoda; class Arachnida; order Araneae; family Nephilidae; genus Nephila; species Nephila pilipes. The sequence goes on along the minus strand of BMAW01125778.1, from coordinate 19,379 downwards.
ATACAGATATTAACAAAAGTTTTGCAGGGTCATGTCATATGTTCATTGCTTAACGTCACATCTTCAATTAACTGTTTACCGTTTTACCTATGGGGTTGAGAAAGCATTCATTTACGGTGATAGTTTTCACCATTTGCTACAATATTCATTTCAAACTTTTGTTACAAGCTTAGCAATGTTTTATTGTAAGAGACTCTCAATTTTACCTCCTATAAAAAGGTTTCGAAAATTAATTTTAAGTGAATGTAATAATAAAAATATCAAAATTCAAGAATTATCATAAGTTCTGGGAATGACATGGTGAATTTCAATACCCAGATGCCAAAATCATATTAAAAGAACAATTTTTTATTGAACTATTATACATTTTGCTAATGTGCTTGTAACTTTTTTTATGTATACCGCGTCTGAAATTCCAAAAAAAAAAATGATAAGATTATATTCTGTTTCACGAATAATTGCGCTTTAATCTATACGATTTTTTTTAATTTATGTGTTATATTTATTCATTTTTGTATTACTTTTATTTATTTATATTTATTACTTTTATTTATTTATTTATTTTATTATTATTATATTTATTTTGCTTCCTTTCAGATTGGTGAAAATGAGTTGCATTTGTATCTTCTAAGCATTGGAATCAAAATCTTAAACAGGATATTGTATATTTTTAATATTTTAAGTATATGTTTTTTCCATTTTGTAACTTCATTTCATGAAAGTGCTGTTATCGAATGATTGATCATCGCAGTGCTGATACCAATATCTTATGGCTACGATTTCTTAAATTATTGTTTGCTTTGATTGGTTAGTTTATCGACTTTCAATTATTTAGAAGCATTATGAGAGTTGTAGCCTTAACGAGTTATCGCAATCACAGCCTAGTAACGAGAATCATACCTGAGTTAGCAACCCCACTCTTCAGATTTCTACACCCCACAGTCCTGACTTATTTTTAGCTCCTTCAGATTTAATTTGCATCATTCGCGTTATACTACGGGTACGTAGTATCATTAGAACTCTAACTCACGACTTGATTGAATCAATCTCGACCACAAGCTTGTTACAATGAACACTCGGGACCATTGTTTACTTTGAATTAACATTGAACTAGAATACTTCATCAAGTTAATGACAATAGTCCTCGTAATTTCGGGCGATGGTGAATGACAACATTGAAACTGGTAGCTTATTGAACATTTTTCGCGCATATCACGTGAAGATTTTGAAGTCACTTAGATTTAATATGCAGATTTAACAGAAGATAAACATAATCAAGAAAGCCAATCCATATTAGAGCTCAGTAAGAAATTTTGCAAGTGCATTAGTTGTAGTAGCACAATGAACAAAGCAAAAACTTTGCAAATGGAAATTAATTGCTTAAGCACTTGCAATCGCTGAGAGCAAAATTAACTGTTGCTTAAGAAAATATTTCAGAGATTTAATGTTCACCTCTAAACTCGGTTAGATGAAGAATTAGTATTAATGTCATTGGGTCTTCAAAGAAAAATTTATTGAACAAAAATATATCATTACTTTCATACCTTCTATTTCTATAATCAAAAGGGAAAAATTCATTTTAAAAAAAAGTTTGCGAGAATATTAGTTCTAGTCCATCAGAATCTAAAATTAAATTTGAAATCGTACAGGGAATTTACAAGTACAGCAGCAAGTATGATACTGCTATCAGTTTTGACTTTAGTGGAAAACTCATTATAATGATGATTAAATCACTATTATGACTTGAATTTGTTTATCATGAGAATTTTAGAATACAGCATGTCATACAGATAATATTTTAGGTTATTAACTGTTTCCTGTATTTAAATCCTTTTGAATTAATAATTTCAAAATTTCTTTTTTCAAATGCATGTTTACTGAGAACATCTTATACATTTTCAGCATTTGTTCCTAAAATTTGCTTCAATTAGGTTGATATACTCATTTCTGTGTTTATCTCTCAAAATGGCAGGCATATTGTTAGTTAAAAGCTCATTAAAACATTTTAACAAATCCTTACTTTTAAAGATAAGATTTAAAAATCTTAGTTATACAATTTAATAAATACGACGTACTTCAAATTTCTATAAAACAGAAAATTTAATATTTTCTTTTGGAAATTTATTTCAAACATAAATTTAATATTTCCATATTAGCATTTTGTTTTTTTTTCCTCAGTACCGTTTCGAAAGGGAAAAAAATCAGAACAGTTTTCTACAATTTTAATTTTATAAGAAAGCCTCTATCTTAATCAACTTAATGAAATTGCTTCTGCCTTATGATAATGAGATCTCGGGTTCAACGAACCACGTGTGGACTGGCATTGTCATGCATCAAAACAATACCTTTTTTAAGCATGTCCCTTTTTTTGATTGCGCGGCGCAGTTTAGTCAAGGTGTCACAGGATGTCGCGAAGTTAATCGTGTCACTACGAGGCAAAATGTCCCTAAGCAACACCCTTTGCTTTGCCTATCCCGAAACACAGTGCACTTTACTTTGCTAGTTGCAATTGTTTGTTGAGCTTATTTTTTGGGTGATGTTGAATGCCTCCATTCTATGAATCACTGTTTTGTTTCCGGTATCACATAAAACGCATGTTCACATACTTCATTAATTTGCCTATGAATATCAACAGCTTTCTTATCTTTTAATGCAGGAAATTTATCACAGCTTGTATTTTACAATCAGTGGTATTTGAATAGTGTGAGGCATTTTAAATGCTCTCCCAACTAACGTACACAGAGACAAAATATTCTGTGTTATCGTCTATGATTAACCATTAAAAAAGGTACTCAGTGCACCTGCATGGAATGGCGATAGCAGTGTTGAAGCTACCATGTTTAAAAACGGAATGACTTAAAAACACGCTTAATAACTGAGAATAATATAATAAACATAATCGAATATTATTTCTTTTCATTCTTAATGTCATTGAATATACAATGCAAAACATCCTCCAAATTTCGAACAAATATGTATCAAAAAACTCTATTCTTAGTAAACTTGAATTTCCATTATGGTAACATGTCCTATATACCAAACGAATTTTTTATTTATAAAGTAATTTTCTAATTGGAGTAATTGGAGAACTTAATTGTGATTCATTACCTCACCGATTAGCACCTATTGTATAACTCCTTTAATCCAGATAAATACAAAGATGATGGCAACAAGGAAGATGAATTAATTGATAAACCACCGTTAACCAAATAATGGAAACATTCGAAGTTGCCCAACATAGCTTGAGATATATTTGTAAAGTTTTTGAAGAACTCTTTACCTCTCTCGATAAAAGTGAGCATTACTTTCAAACAGTTTAAATCGGGATTATGTTCAAAAAGTTATTAGGAACTACTTTTGAGACGCAATCTTGTTACCCATCTTGTCTGTTATCTAAAAAATTACACGAATCCCTAGTCTAAGTTGCGACTTAAGTTCAAGCATAGACAATGTAAGTAAAATAGTTATTTACATCTTAAAATAGAGTTTAATAATCCTCTAATAAGAAGTACGCTCTCAAATAGTATCACATCCCTATCCACTATATGTTCAAATATATAACATGTCAAATAATACGCTTTCCAGAATACATGCGAGTAGTCACTATTCAATTAACCAGTTACCGTTAGGCTTAAATCTCAACAAATGACGTAGACCAGCTGGAAAACTCCCACGCACTTCAAACTAACACTCATCCAATAACCGAAACCATCTTTTCCGATTCAAATCTGTGTCGCTTTTATACGATTTAATTATATTTACTCACCCCGGTTCAAAAGTTTACTTAATTTGCATAATCATGCTTCATTTGATTGGAAAGAAGTTGGAAATTTAAATATAAAGACAGAAAGAAACAATAGATGTTAGTAAAGGGAAACTTTTCACAAACAACCCATGTTATACTTTGCTCAAAAATAAGTACAAATGAAATTTTCTTTCTTTCTTTCTTTTTTTTTTTGAATGAAAAATTTCAAATTTTAGCCTATAGTTAGAATATTTGTAAATTACATACATATTTGAAATTTTTTAAAAATCCTTTTTATTTAGTAATTGTTTTAAGTCTTCATTATTCCTGAGAAATAAAATATATGTATTTATTTTAGTGAGAAAATTATGAAAACATTTTAATATACGTTTCCATAAATTGAAATTTCTATATGTCGATATTTTTCCACGAACCTTTAACAACGACATTTAACTTTATTTTAATATATAGAAGTTCCATTTTATAGTGTTCGAAATAAGATACTTATGTGTGGACTAATTCATTAATGCTTGATTTATTATCATTTCCACTAAATAACGCAAATAAGACAAAAAAAAGTTATTTTAAATGAACGTATGCAAACATTCTTATGAAATAAACTTTTCTAAATATCATATGATTTCCGTCTCTGTTAAATGCAGCATTACTTTTTTAATACATTAAAATCAGTTATAGTTAAAATATATTGGAATAGTTAACACATTTATTAATTTAACTTTCGATCTATATTGATAGTTTTCAACTTTAATGACTGTTCTTTTCTAGTAATAGTTAAACTACTTCACTTTTATGACTATAATGCAATGAAACTTCTAAATCTAAAAAAAAGCAAAAATTTTTAGCTTTATTAGCTTTTCATACAGGAAATAAATAAGAATAGAATATAGTTTTTCAATAGTTTGAATTTTAAAAGTGAATTTAAAAAAACTTATATGTTAAAATATAAATAAAATATGTTCTAAAACTTATTTGTTAAAATATTTAAAGAGAAAAAATATAAGCAATTCATGAAAGCAATTAAAATCTGTCAACACTTATAATAGTACCGAACAATGCATCATTTAGGGTTAGAAAGTCTCAACCATTCGAATTCCTTAAAAAAGTGTCAGAAGTAAAATAAACTTTAAAAAAGACTAACTTTCATTCGGAAACGAGTCAAGTGAAAATTGAATTAAAAATTATAAGAAAAATTCCAATAAAGAACACATAAATGTGACAACTTCCGTTTTCCTACCGCTTAGATAAGTTTTTATTTACAAAATGTGATAAATATTTATAAAATTAGTACTTAAATTTTACTGCACTTTTTTATCAAATGGGTGTAAATTCGAATGTTTTCAAACAAAAAAAACTGCACCTTACACCGTATAAATTAGAAGTGAACGATATTGATATATGGTGTTTAAAATTTCTTACAAGAATGCAAATAATTTCACATTAATTCATAAATAATTTATTGGACATCAACACTTTATATTATACTTTAAGTTATTAATTATATATATATATATATACGAGTACTTTAACTTAATAATTGCAAAATTAAAATAAAAATGAAAAGATATTCTATGCAAAGTTTTGCAAAGAACCGATTTAGCCACCCAAGGTGCAGCTTCTTAACTTTTTTTTCAACTTACTTTTGGGACACACTTTATAATTGTTAAATTATTCAATTGAATATTAGAATTAAAGTAAATGATGAAATATTGAAATTAATCATAATATAATTATTCTGATGTTAATATTAAAGTAAGCGATTAATTATTGAACTAAATACATTTTAAGCAAAATATAGTTAAAATTAAGAAAACGATAAATTGTTAAGCTGAATATATCTCTTGCTGAATGTAATTAAAATTATATCTTATTGAATACGATGTAATCCCCATGTCATTAAAAATACATATAATTTAATATGATCTATATATAATTAATTTTAAAGCAAACGATAAATTGTTAAACTGAATACATTTCAGGCTAAAGATAACTAAACTTAAATTAAATGGTTAATTATTAAACCGAATATATTTTAAGCTAAATGCATTTAAAATGAAAGGAAACGGTAAGTTATTAAGCTCAATATACAAAAATATACAAACATTTAACATTAAATCTATGGGTAGAATCATGAAATTAATATATTTGAATAATATTCTAGTTAATAGTTAAATTTACCAAGCTTTTATATTTAACATTAGAGTCATTAAAATCATTGAGTTTATAGAAAATCAACAATAGAAAATAATACAGAAAAACTTAACATATAGTCTATGGATAGAATCGTAAAGTCAGGAAATAGAAGATGGTTATAAAAAATCTAATTTAGATATTAAAAAATTGAAACTGATGTGGTACGCCAATTTATTGCCTTTCTACAGCCATTTAGTTGGCTACTTAAAACAAAATTAATATTCAAGTACCTACTATATAATTACATGATTTAAAAGAAAAATATATTAAATTAAGAACTGAAAAAATATAACAACTAAGCTAATCCAAGAAAACTAATAAAGTAAAGGAGTAAGGTAGAGGAGTAAAAAAAAGTAAACTAATATGAAATTCTCTTTCTGGCATTGGACAGATATGTGTGGTTCCACACGTTTTATGGATCCAAATCCGCCCAGTCAACTAATTATTTTACAACACTAATTTGTAAAAAAATATTATTCAAAAGAAAAAATATACACATTCCGTAAATTTGGCACAATAATACAGAAAAACAAACTAAAAGGATATTACCTAAGTAAAATCTTCATTCTAATTTAAATTAATTAAAATAACCTATTACACAGAAAGTATTTATACTTTCAAATTTAAAGAGACATAAATTATTTATAACTCAATTATTATGTAACCAACCACATCATATATATATATAATTCTTAGAAGATTTTATCTTATGTAATATTTCAAACAACTTTCAAGTTTTATTTAGTTATCACATAGTTTGGTAGATGACGTTGCTACCATATGACTTTTTATTTCATTTGTATTATTAGTAATTAGTTAACCATATTTTTTTTGGATTTCATTAATTATTTCGCTACCGGAGGAAGAAAAAAGAAGTGCTTCTCTGGACCCGCGGCTTCTTACCGAAGAGTGTCAGGCAGTGCCCAGACGATTTTAGATACTAAGTCTAATTCATGAAAAAAATTCCTCTAAAATCAGCTATTCATTAAAATATTTTGGTATTTACATATATTATATAAAATGCATTAAACTTAATATTTACAAAAGAAAAAAGGATTTAATCGAAAATTGAATGTTTTATACATAAAATAATTACATAAAAATCATATCTTTTAAGAGAATACAATGTATATTTACATTTGTTACATAAATTTCATGCTGTAATTATGTACCATTACATTGAACATAGAGATATAAAAAATAAATCTTATTTTGCTGTATGGTATATCTATAAGAAAAATTCAATGCATAGTCCAACGTCACATGTCTTACACACATATTTTGACGCTTCAAGCAAGAATTTGAGCAAAGGGCACATCGACTTCGCCCCCCTTTTTTTACTTTCATATTTATGTACAGATTTTAATTATTTTCGCTAACATAACTATCAGATTCATTCATTAGTTCTCATATCTCCTTATCAGATAAATGCTTTCTTTTCGTCATGACTGTCGCTACAAATAAAATCTGACCCAATGAAACGAACTGCTGAGAGCATCTGCTACTAAAAGCCCTATCCCCATAAGGGATCATAAATTCTCCCTTAAACTTCTAAAAAGCAAGCAAGACAGAAAAAAGTAAACCGAAAGCAAGTGTAGCCTTTAAATTATGCCATTACATTTAAAGAGCCACGCCCCAACACGTGCTTTTAATAATTACTCCCCTCCTGGTAGCCAGAAGTGAAATCCAAGCCCATATCACCAAGGTCAACACTCCAAATAACCTATCTGTATAGATTTCGGGGTATTGTAACGCTATATAGTAACATTAAAAAAAATCGAATCAAACATTCTCATCAAGCGTATCTCTATTGATACGTTGGGCCGTAGAAAACACTCACGAAGCGTATCAAATGTGATACCTTAGGCAAAGGAGAGCAAACGTGAGCGTATCGCATGCGATACGCTGGGAGTGAACGGGTTAAATAAAGTTATGATCTTGTAAATATTTTTTTTTGTATTTCGTTGTTATTATTAATAATATCGGTATTTTTTAGTCTCTTAATAGTAATTTTATTTACTATTCAAGTTCCAATTTAAGTTTTGTGCTAATCTTAAAATTAGTTTTGACTGTTTGGTGCTAGAATGAATAAGTTACACATTAGCAACAGCTAGAAGTACTTTTTCGAATCTTTTGAAATTATACGGTGTCGTATCAGTTTTTATTTATTCATTATTTTTTGCTCCGTATTACAGTTCGTATTCTCTGTTTAACTATTTAACTTTAACGTTTGTTGAAAGTTTTAAGAATCACTGTTTGATTAGTTTTGTGCGTATTTTATACACCATTTTTGTTAATTTCCTACACGCGGTGATATATTTATGCAAATATTTTCTTATTTGATTTATATTTTATGTTTTTGATAACAGTTTTATTCTAGAACTATACTAGTTTTTGCTTTTGTTAATTTCTTTAGGTTTGCATTGCCTGTTTCAAAATTTGATTTTTTTTTAATCTCTTTTTAAATTATTTTTGGTTTTATAACGCATTTTTTAATAATATTTTTTGTTGATGGGGATTTTTTGACCCATAATTTTATAATAATCCAACTTAACAATCTACCGTCTGTTTTAACTTTAAATATATTATTTTCTAATTTTTATTTTCAATTCCTTACATTTTTCTACAATTATATATTTTACTCTGGTATTCGTCAGATTATGTTTCAGTTAATTTACTATCTTTTGGAATTTTGTATTTTTTTCTTATATAATTAAATTTGAATGTTTTACTTTTATTCATATTTCCATCTAGTATGTTTTATCAGTTTCTTATTCTGTGGTGTATGTCTTCTTTCACAATAAATCAGGGGTAATTTTTAACATATTGTTGTAATTTTTAATTATTGAATCAATTTTAAAGTTTATTTTTAATTTTAGTAATAGTGTTTAATTACAAAATTAATTTCAAATTATAAATGTGTATGAATGAGTATATGTATAATTTCCCAAAAATAAGATTTTCAATATATTTAGTGATTTGTTATCGTTACTGAATCTGTTGGTTCATTATAATGTACTTACATATACCGAATAAATGTCTACACAGACTGTATATAACGATTGTATCCTTAAATGAGATAATCGCATTATAGTCCATTACAAATGCGTCATTATATGATGATAATTGTATTACGTAATTAAAGTTAACTGAGCTTAAAGGACATTGAAGTTGCGACAATAATATGTATTGCATATGGATTACAGCGTTAAATTAAATGATCGTCATTTTTAAGTCAATATTTTGCTGTTTTGCAACCCTTATTCATAACAATTAATTAAGTAAATAAATCTTGTTTACTTATAAAAGCAGATACAAAGGAAATACTTAAAAACACAGAAAAGCATTCAATTTTATAAAGTAAGTTTTTAATTTTAGTGAATTATTACATGTGAAGGAAAAAAGGAACAAAAAAGCAAGAAATATTCAAAATACGAAATATCATTACTGATTACTAAAGTTTAGTTTCATATAATTATGACACATTTTATAAATTATTTATATATATGTAGAATTTTCAAATCTCATTCAGTTTTTCTTTAAGTACAACTTTTTCACTTATTAAACTTTAGCTGGTATTTCTTATAATTTTGAAGTAGAAAGTATATTTCAGTTTATTTTGTATGATCTGATTACTATGAATTATTTTACATATTAGAAGCTATAAATCAACTAAACATGAAAAGTTTTCCTTCGAAATATATTCGATTACCTTCACTACATCCTAGATTTCTCTACACAATGTCATTTAGAATCAGAGATAGAAAGAGAAAATGTAAAGAATTTCAAATATTTTTTAGGATATATCCCTTTAAAGGATGAATTTTTATTAAATATATAAAACAAAGAGAAAATAAATAACTTATTTGGTTAAAATTTTAAAGACTGTCCTCGTTGACATTTTACGTCACAATCATTTTAAAGAAGTTTATGTAATTTCATGGAAACATATTTTCTCTAACATGTAAATAAAATCAGTATCTTGCAATGAATGTTTCATAACCCACTTTATATTCTATGAAGTAAGAGAACCACTGTTCGAAAAAATTTCCTATAAAACAAGAAATATAACATTTCGAAATACATCACATAACGAATATTTAAATTTCTCGAAAATCAGTATATGATATATTTTATCCATTTCGAATTCTGTTTGTATGCGTTTGGAATTTATTACATACAAAGAACAATTTTCGCCTGATTTGAACTCTATCTCATTCGTACTCAACCATGCGCATCTTATTCCGTTTTTCATAAGAGAATGTTATCCACTGAAGATTCATCGAAGCGTCAGTGGCGTTTCCTTCTCTTCCTCATAATCCCAGAAAGTACCGGAGAGGGGACACACCAAGAGAAGATTCGGAAAAACACGGATATTTCCTCGGGAGAAAGAATTTTCTTACTTTTTGATCCGAGAGCTAGGAAAAGTATTTGAGAAGTGGAAATTCTTTTTCTTATGGGAAAACTTAGAGATTCAGAAAAAAAAAAGTTTTCAATTCTATTCTTGATCTTATTTACGTATTTTAACTCTTATTATTCTTCACATTTTTAGAATCAGTAACGCGGATTATAAAAAATATATTTCACCTTTTCTCTACTTTCAACATATCATGGAGTACCATTACCAGTTTTCAGGCTCAAATCATGTATGATTTTTTTTAATGGTATTTGTTTTTATTCTATAAGTAATCGAAATAGTTATAAACTGGTCACAATTTATACTTTATAACAGGAATATAATTAAATTTGTCTAAGGTTTTAATATATTTAAGATAATGTGCATAGGACAATTATATATTTAACATTATTATTTTTATCACAAGAAATATAATAGTATATGAATAAACAATAGTATATGAATTAATTTGATAGTTAGTTGTTAATATTGAATGGCATACAAAGAAATTTATTTAAATGTTTTTGAATAAAGCCAATCATATATTCATATAACTGATATATATATATATATATATATATATATATATATATATATATGAAGTGCTTTTTGAAAATCTTCCTTTTCCATCGATGCTTTTTTAATCTATGTTAATTTTAAATAATTATAATATTAATAGTTACACAAGAAATCCTTTCTCTACGATATCTATCATTCTATTACGAGAAGAGTGATAATAATGCTTTAAGGTTTATTAAGATTAAATTCTTAAGTTCTTTAAGCATTAATATTCAATCAGTAAGTATAACTCAGACGAATTAATACTTATTTTAGATAACTATTAAATAAATAAATATAATATACTTATAATGGAAGAAAGTAATTTTGAAAAAAAATATCATTTTTTTATTATCTAATAATCCATCTATAATTTCAAATGATCGCAATCTAAGTTTTATCTGACTAAGTATTAACAATCGAATCTTATCTTTGGAGAGCGCGCCATCCAGAATGAAATACGAAATTATTTGTCACTACAATATTTTTACGACAATACCTCTCAATATCGTTGAATATTTAGAATAAATTTAAATTAACTTTTTTTAAATCTTTTGTTTCCTTATAGCCAAGTATTCATCTCATTCCTTTTTATAGAGAAAAGTTACACCGAAAGTTTAAAAGAATTAGTATTAATGTAGAATGAAAGATAATTTTTGTACTCTTATAAAATGAATACGGGTAAAAATTCATTTAGATGAAAAATGTGCATTAGTTTCAGAAAAAAGAATAGAAAGAAAATCCATTATTATCATAATTCTCATCACAGCTGGATAAAACAAATATAAACGTTGAAGGCTTAAAAAAAGTTACATTATGAAGCTAATTGATTAATGAATTAAAATAATTAATAGATTTAATCAACTTCAAAAAGATATTTCGTTTTATTGATATCAAAATTAATACTTATCTGTTTTCTGACTTAGAAAACTGCTTCGATTTCAATTTTTTTAAGTTCTTTGTGAAAGTTTGTGAGTTATGGTGGTTCAAAACATGAATCTCCTAATGTTAAATTAGTGTCTTAGACAATTGGTAATATAAAATACTTACTTAATAAGCTTTAGAGATGTTTGCACCAATCGATAGATATTTTTTTCCAATTCGACAAGCTTCAAAAAATTCAAAAATAATATAATTACGAAAAATATGAATTATTTAATATATTAACAAATAACTGTTATTCAAATTGTATGAAATATTTTAAATCTTTAATTTCCTCATGTCACAAAAGCTCTAAGCTTAAAATGTCACACAATGTCCTCCAACAGTTAGAAAAGTATTCAAAATCAAACTTTTAAGAGTACGGTGTATTTTTTCTTGCTGCAAGAATAATTATACTATGATGCCTGGAATTTAGCTGTTACACTTTACACTTAGAATTGAAAAACATCACGGAAAATGCATGGACTGTATTATATATGTTATTGAAAGAATAAATAAAATATATTCTGAAAGAATTGTAAATTCATATGTCATATAAAAATATGTACAATATGCTATATGCGTAGATCCCCATTTGATTCATTGCAAATAACATTTTTTGGGCGAATGATGTAGTTTGGATGTATTATTAATTTTTTTTCTATAACCTTTTCAAGCGTTTTTACTGGTCAGAGGGCAATATTGCTTTATTTAGATAGCTAGAAAAAATATTCACATTGTTAGTGAGTTATTGACTCTGTTCACAATTTTCACAGTAATTGGCATTACCTTTATTTTGTGCAGATTCACATGACAATGATCGTTGTTAATTTCTAATCATGAGAAGATCTCTTAAACAAATGGCTTTATATTTTATACCCAGAAGAAAATAATAAAATCTCACAGATACCTTACTAGACAACAACTAGCGTCAAATATGCTTCAGTAAGAATGTGGTTATTTGACTATATTTCAAGAGAAAATAGAACTCTTTTTTTTTTCTCTTTCCCATTTATTCTTAGAAGCACCATAAAAGATTTTCATTTAGAAAAATAATACTAATGTTTACAATTTGATTTCTGAATGATTTTTACAAATTTAATAGCGTATAAGTGGCTAATTTCATTCAGGAATTTTTCCTTATGATATTAGTTTTAAATATTTCATTCTAGCTATAAAATAGCTGTATATTTTTTTATAATCTTGACAATTAAGATATAGTTGCATAATCTATAAATATGTTTTTTATCATTTTCGAAATCATATGTCAAAAGTTTGGGAAAATGCATTTATTCCATATATTTTTTATAATACCTTAATACTAAATTTTTCAGAGTTAATTATCTTTTCAAATTCCACTAATTGTGAAATTAGAGCAACACCATTTAATTTATTTTTTTTTTTAATTTTTTGGTTACCTTCCCCTATTAATTAGTGATTTTTCATCGAAAATTGGAAATCAAATTAATACAATTGTAATTATCTTATGAGTATTTAAAGTTATGGTTAATAAAAATAATTTTATCTTATTTTGCTGAAAAGTAAATAGAAATGTGTACTATGCAATTTTAATTTATTAAGCGCAAGAATAAACATCTAATTAGTTCTGTAAACAGAAATCTGTACTGTCGTCATGATTTCTTTATCTGATCAAACACAAGACCTTTGCCTCACATTAGATATATCATTCTTATCCGTTTCGGCCATATAATCTAGTTTCTGTCAAAATAAGATTAATCTCCGATTCTACTCATGTCAGTTATTCATACACACTAGTACAAGTTTCTAGTTTAGTACATGCATATTGTTCATCGATGAATCATATGAAACTAATTACTCAAGAGAGAGAAAATACTAAGTAGAGGCACTTTTATTTGATTTTAAAATTTGGTATAGATTCCTTCAATCGTTTAAAATACACTCATTAAGGTATGGAGTGTAGTCTAAAGATATGGAGATAAGTAAATAATTTCTAGCTCTACGTGCAAATAAATAGTTCCCAATCCTTTAAAATAGTCATTTTCAGAGATCTTCTGAATACTTTGCATAACATTTATTATTTTATAATTATTTGAAGTTTAATTCAGATTCTTTATACTTCATTAGTGCATTATTTAATATACGAATTCAAGTGAATACATTTTGCTCGTAATAATTTCTTATTTTTTTAAAAAAAAAAACTAAATCTATTGTAAACAATAAGACTCCTTTTTTTAAAATTTTTGGAATGACAAATCAATTTCACATACATATCATACGATTTACCTTTATACACACACACACACACACACACATATATATATATATATATATATATATATATGGTCTACATGAAAGCTAAGTCCATTTTTTCAACATTAAATTTAAATAGATATATTTTTACAGGTTTTTATTTTTAATCAATGATGTAATCCCCTCATTATCAACAATCTTTTGTTGTCTAGTGAGAAAAATTTCAAGGCCGGATTGATAAAAAATCTATTGGTTTTTGAGCAAAATATCTGGAGATGGTATTTTGGACATCATCCGAATTTTCAACTTTTTTGCAACTTAGAAACTGTTGCAGTTATCGGAATAAATGAAACTCCCATGGTACAATATCGGGTGAGAATGGTGGATGAGGCAATACCTGTCATCCTATTTCATTAATTTTTTCCAGGATTCGTCCTGAGCAGTGTGGTCTTGGATTATCGCGTTCCAGAATGACATATTTTCTGTTGACGATTCCAAGACAATTTTCAATTAAGGATTGATTTACTCAATTCAATTGCTCACAGATAAGGTCTGCATTCACAGTTTTTCCAAGTTTCAGCACTTCAAAATGAACGACCCCATGAATACTCCTCCAAACACAGAAAAGCGCCTTAGCTGTATTTCTTGGCGATTCACTTGAAGAGAGCTTCTGCCATTTGCATTTCGGATTATCATAGAGGGACCAGTTTTCATTTCTAGTAATCAAGCAATAAAAAAAACTCTTATGCATTGTTCCGCTGGAGCAATAAATTGCATGTGGTGGGTCGGCTCGCTTTGTTTTCTTTCATAGGATAGATTAATGGTACCCAGACACCTGGTCTTCTTACATTACCAATCTGAGGCAAATGTTCTTGGATGGTTTAACAAGGTTGGATAAGAGTGTTTGACTGCTCCTCGATTGCCTGACAAGGATTTGCTTCCACTCCCTACCTTTAACATGTCATTGTCTAAAATTGTTGAGCTTCCTGATCAGTATGAGTCAGAAAAACCCAAATTACCGATTTGAACTTAGGAAACCACCTTCAGAATTTATGAATGTCTAATGGAATTGGATAAACATCTCAAATGTTTTTGGTAGAAATCATTGTCTTAATATCCTTGTGAAACTCCGAAAGCATACGAGTATAATGTCGGATGTATACCTCTGCTGGTATTTGACTGGCCATTTCACCTAAAATTGCAAACATAATTATGGTTTAATTATTTCAGAGTAAACAAATCACTCTAACCTTAAAATGTCTTTAAGACGACTTTGAAGTACACAAAGAGCTTATAAAATGACTAATGATTATTGACAACTGTAACCAACCGAACTTTCCTGGTAGATCCAACATATTATTTATTTGACATTATTATTATTATATAGGATATTACAGCATATTATTACAGATACATGATGATATTATTATTATATTATTATTACAAGAAGAGTCTTATTCCTTATGCGCTCGGAGCGTAGCTAACAAACACTGTTTCTGTCTGCAGTTCAAAACCCATAATACCGAATCCATGGAACTTTAACAGAAAACTATTTTTTAAAAGTTTGCTTTATGTTAGATTTCTTAAGATTTAATTTTAAGTTGACCGATGAGGCAGATTTTTTCTTCAGTGCATTTAATTCTGGAGCATATTATGTCGTTTGATATCATGATTTATTTTGGTACTTGTTCTTGTAGTGAAATCACAATGCCTTTCTGAATGATTAAAAATTTAGTTTTGTCAATATCGTTTTGTGTTGTATTTTTCTCAAAGTTGTTTATGTAGAAGTGTAGGAAAAAAGACCATTTTTAGCATTTGAGCTATTCTTTGTTAATGCACAGCGTTTCATCCAGTTATTAGTCCATAAATTGCTCAAATAATCGAAATTAATCACAAGTTCTAGGAATTCATCAAATCTTCAAATTTGTGGTTTAAAGGAAGCAGTTAACAACCCGACTAAAATCTTTAAAGAATATTTTCCAGTATTCTGCGCAATAGAACCCGATTAACAGTTAAGAAGCTTAAAACTGTTATTATTGGAACTATTACGCCACTGGAAAGTCTGCTCATTCAATTGATTTCCATTCCTGTTTAAACATTTTCAATATCCTGTTCATCTCAGCTTTTCAATGAATATCAAACTCAGCAGTTTTCATGTTAAAAACCTCTCGTCTCTCATGGACAGCTTAATTCCGGTTGTGTCAAAATCAACGGTCTTTAAACTGATGCATAATCCATTGCTCTGAATGAAAAGAAATTTAGCATTGTTTATCAAGAGCTCTTCATATTTCTCATTAATATTTATTAACAATTTATAGTAGTAGATAAACGTAAAAATAGATATTTTGTACAGCATAATTATCATGTTTAGGACAATTTATTTATTCATTTTCTGTATAAGTAGGTACTTTAAGTTCCTTAGTGTGCACCATTATTGTATTCCATTTGAATTCTGTTAGATTACAATTTTTCAGTTATTGCTTATATTCATATACCTTTTAAACATCGATTTCTAATTACCTATTTGATGCTGTGTTAACTGCTGTTTTAGTCTTAATTATACATTTCCAGAATACTTATATACCGGTCCCTACCCTTATTTTAGATTTTACTAAATAATTTCCGAAACTTTTTCTGATGGTGAAGAAACTAGATAAATGGTATTAATTAATTTTAATTAAATGATTTATGAAATTTTACAGATACATATTTCTTACAAACGCCGAACTTTAGTGATGGGACTTATTTATTGGTTTGCAAACCTCGCTTACTTGGCTAGCCGACTTCAACCTTATTGAGTCTCAATTTATATATTTGGCTTAGCTATGTTATTGGCTAGATCACTTTTAATTTGGAAGCAAGTTTGCAGTTACCTGAAAATTGTTTAACTTAACATGGAAAAAATTTCCTTCATTGAAAAAAAAATCATTTTTACTTGAAGGAAACGTTATTTTGCTTTCTGACTTTCTGAAATATATATATATATATACATATAAGAGTATGTTGTCTAAAATTGGCTTGGTACGGGGCATTCAGTAGAGGTATTTTGTGCTTGCTAGGTAGTTATATCTTATTTTGAAGTGAAAACCTTTTATTGAAATTTGTTAAAATCACGGTAACCTTCACCTTTTGTTTCTATTTATTGTTCTTGTGTTCCATTTTATTTGAATAAAAATAAACTTGTAAATTTTTTTAAACAGTGTTAATTTGGGTTATTTTTATATTAATTATGTTATTCAGTTTTCATATATTTAATATATGATTCTTTCTTATTTTTTTATTATAATCAGTGTTAGAATTACCAAAATTTCTTCTACTCCATGTTGCAATATTTTTTTTTTTGTAATAAATATTATCAAATTTTAATTTTAAAAAGCTCAATGTTCAAATTTTATGGATATAATTAAAACTTCATTCTAAAAAAACATAAATAAGCAACAGTTGTTATTCTTTTAAAAAATAGTAGTTTTAATCATTAAAACTCTTAAAATAATCTATAATTAAAGATATTGTTGCTCATCGTAAAATCATTTTTAGATTTAATATTAATAATTGTAATTAAATATTAATAAGATTATATAATAGTATAACGCTACAATATCAATACGATTTTATAATAATATATGAATGTACGTACGATATCCGAAATGCTTAACAAATTATCTTTTTTAAAATTTATAATACCATTCTTGAAAATTAAAGTGACGCTTCCAAATAATTTTATCCAATATTGAACTATAATAAAATAAAATAAAAATTAAGCTCAAGACTCTTATTCAATTGATCAAATTATTATTTTGTCATTCTTATTTTAACATTTTTATTAATCCTCAAAATGACAAAATAAGAATATAATTAGCCCTAAATTAAAATAAGTAATAATTTTAAAACAAAGCTTTTGAAAATTTTGTTCAATAATTTTTCATTCAATTTCTGATGAGAAAGCTTGGGTTTGTATATATTGACTTACATTAATCACGCATTTTTATTACGTATTTTTACTCAGTAAACTTAATCTATTTTTAGTATTAGGTTTTTAAATTTATCAGTGCAAAGAATATGAACTGTATCTAGTTAATTATAAGGTAAAACAGGGATAATAAATCAGAAAATGTTTCGCGTATTATTATGGACTAATTGTATCTTTACTATCTTGATAATTATAAAATATGCTCCTTTTTGAATATACATCATATCTTAATAGTTTGACAGTTATATTGAATTTTATTTCTCTCAAGAGGTAATAAATAATGTAAAGCTATATATATCAATTAATCAGATGCAGTAGCACTGTTGATAAATACTCTGTTTTAGAATCCATTCGTAATTTGGATTATAAGCTAATTTTTAAGAAACGTAATATATATATATATATATATATATATTGTCTTGAAATCAATAAAAGGAAATTAAATCATTTTAAGTTAAACTATTATTTTCAATCGTATCTCTAAATTTTTGACATAAATCAATAATCTAAAAATTATGCTTATTATTAAATAATTTTTCTAATAAATTTGAAGTAAAAAGTAGCATTTTAAAACATTTAATCAGTTTGTTTAATTATTAAATGTATTCAAAAGTTATAAATAAAATATCTGTTTTTGTGCAGAAACTTATCAGAAATAGTTCAAATTCTTTTTTATTGTAACCTTTTTAACTTTTTTGTTGTAATTATCATTTAAATCATCATATTCTAATCATAACTTCAGAGCCATATTTTCATAAGTAAAGCTTTTGCACTTTTACAAAAATTGAATTGCTTAAAGAATTAATTAATTAATTTAATTATAAATTAAATTTTTATAAAATAACTATTTGTAATCTTTAAAAATGAAGAAAATAGCCCAACTGCATAAATAGAGTAGAATAGGTAACTTATTTTTTCAAAACAAAGATATATTAATTTAAAGCTTAGAGATACTATCTTAAAGGAGTATATTTCTTACTTTTCTTTACAACACACAGACACAAAACATAGTTTACTGATTTTTTTTTTAAATATATATCCTCATCCAAGGAAAAAAAGATTCTCAAATTCAAATGGAGTAAATATTTGGGACCATATTTACCAAAGCAAAACAGATGAAAAAATTCTTCTTTTAAAATTGCGGAACTTTTAAAAATTTCCGGTTTCATTTCACGCACATATTTTTTACTATCCGCCTGGAAGTTGGCTAAATTATTATTCCATATGTCGTCACATTTTGCAGAGAAATATTACAAGTAAAGTCTGCTTTTTTTTCCTGTATTCTTCAAAAAGAAAAGAGTTTTTAAAAAAAAAAAAAAAAAAAAAAACATTTTTGAGACAAATGA
>BMAW01125760.1:34649-45540 GCA_019974015.1 Nephila pilipes | reverse complement strand
TGGTGCTAATTTTTGCAGCTGCTAATCGAGGGTTTCTCTCTTTTTTTCCCTCTCCCTCTTCTCTCTGTGTTTAATGTATTCACCTCCGGTATCCAGCGCGGAAAAGGGTAAGGATTAACGGTTTCGGTCCACGGGATGCCTATTTCTCTTAACGGACGCGATGACATGCGCAGATCGTGTCAAGTTCTGATCTAATGAGTTATGGGTGGGAATGGGCAGCTCGTCTTTGACATTGGTTTAATTTGAAACGCTTGGGTATTTTGTTGATTGGCCGTTTTTATTTGATGAATAACAACGGATGTAATAACTGTAATCGAACGTAGTTTAATTATTTAATTATTATAATTTTAATTAATTGACTTTTGTATTAACTTTGATATGAATTAACGTCACCCTGCGGGTAAGGTCCGTCCTTTGGGGCTTTCCCTCATCAGGTAATTACGGCCATGATTCATCCGAGGGACCCTAGTGATCTTTTTCCTTCCCATGGGTTTTACTATCTTTGATAAACGCGAGTGACGCGTCCCCGGGATATCCTAGTAATTCTTCTCTATTTTCGACCCTCTTCCTTGTCAATTTTTTTTGTGGCCACCGCAGTCTAGAGGTCATGGTAGTGGACACGTAGCCAGCGGTTTTCATCGAGTCATAAATTCGAGCCTTTTGGCCACTAAATATCCTGGGCTGATGCACGTTAAATCTGTCGGAGACCAAAGTCCTCCCACAGGTATGGTGTGGAAGTTAGGAGAAAGTGGCTTCACCTCAGGTGTCGTCCTCGTCACTTGACCGAGGTTCAAAATTACGAGGTACATCACCAATAGCCATCGTGTTGCTTTTAATGCGACGTTAATAAAACCAACCAACGCCAATGTCTTTTATTTTTACTATTTTTTCCAATTTTTCAAACATATAGATCCCAGTTACAGCCACAGTATAGTCATATCTGGCTCTTGCACCTTTAAACTTCAACGAAATGCCGTTTCAAGTGATTGTTTACTGTCGTCGCACTGAGAAGCCATTCTAAGGCTATTGGCAACGGACCACGTATTTTTGAACTTCGGCCAAGTGACAAAGTCGACACCTGAGCTGGCGCCTTCCTTTCCAAACTTCCACACCACACCTTCGGGAGGATTTTAGACCTTGACAAATTTAGCGTGCGTCAGCCTCACTACTCGGCTGATCTTATGTGGCGTGAGGGCTGGAACCCGAAACCGAATGAAAAGAAAACCAGCTGCAAGTCCACGACCTTGACCACTATGCTACAGCAGCATACGCAAATTCAAACCTGCCAATTAACCATTTGAAATATCCCAGCGGTGCTTTAATATGGCGAAAATATCCTTTAAAAAATCATAAGTAATATTTTTTTAAGGTATGTGCTTACCAAAAAAATCACCGTTTTCATGAAAATGTTTGAAACTTCCTTTATTACTTTTTATTAAAGTCCACATATTTACGATTTCAAAAAATGGTTTGCATTTGATTCTAGGGTAATTAGTCAATGCCTTTAATGTCTGTGTATACTTTTTTAGGAAACATTAAAATCTTTTACATTTTTTGGAAAACTGCGGTTAAAATTTTTAAAATCTCATTTCTTAAAAAGTTCTCCATATATTCATACGAAATTTTATCACAATGTTTTGTACATCTCTAGGCATGTTGTGAACCTCAAACATAACTTTTAAGTGAATAACCATTTATTTTGGTGCTATTTTTATTTTAAAAAGGGATATATATTTTTGTAAAATCATGTTGTGTTTATAAGTCTTAGTATAACTCAGAAGATTAAGAGATAGCTGCATTTTTTCTGCCTCACAGCACATATATATGTAAATTAAATATATTGTTGAAACAAAAAGTGAAATGTATTCATCAGAATTTTTAATATGAAGTTTAATGAAGATGTCAATTTTTTTCTAAATTTTAAGCAAATATGGCCATAATTTGAAAAATTTAAAAAAAGTGCATTAAAACGACTTGAATTTACAATTTTATAGGCCATTGTTATTAAAAACATAAATGTTTCACAATATTCTTTTTTAAAAAAATGTACTCCGAAGATAGGTTAGTTTAGTTTTTATTAACGTCGCACTAGAAGCAACACGAGGGCTATTGGCGACGGACCTCGTAATTTTGAACCATGGTCAAGTGACGAGGACGACACCTGAGCTGGGACCCCCCCCTCTCCTAATATCCACACCATGCCAACGGGAGGACTTTGGGCCCTGAACAGATTTAACGTGCATCAGCCCCGGCTACACGGCGGGTCACTCCGAAGGTAGGAACATACCTTAAGCATTGTAAAATTTTTAAGTAGAACTGCACAGTTGAAATATCAAAGCAAAAAAAAAAAAAAAAAAAAAAAGGAAAAAGAAAGAAAGAAAGGAAAAAAAAAATTATTTTATTTGTATCAAAAGGATTGTACTCCGAAATAAGAATCAATATGATTATGTCATTCTGAAATTATTAATGAAATTTAAGGGTTTTTTTTTAAGCCAAACCGTAGTCCATCAAGGGAAGGAAAAAAACTTCTAACTTGTCACAGTTTTTTAATTAATAGCTCACTTTTTCCATCTTTTAATGAAATGATATTCTTTAAAAGGATGTATCAGCAAGTTTTCTTCTGTTCAAGGATGTTTTGTTGTTAACGGGTTCCTATAATAATCACTTTGAATGATAACCATGAACTTATTTCGCTCTTCACGGCATTGTTATATGTATAATTTAGCTCCATTCAATCGTGACGGTATTTTTTGATATTTAATCTTACAAAAATGCTTGAAAAATTAAAATAATTACCTGCTTCTTTTGGGAAAATGTGATCTATCACGTGACTGATAAGCAGTGTCGTTTTTCCTCTCCCTTTTATAGTTTCTTTTATAAAAATTACATGATTATTTTTCTTTCCCCTTGATTTAAAAAAATTGCAGATGGCGAAATTCCTTCATACAAGATGTGTGTCATTTTATATAGTGTTAACAGCTTTTGTAAAATTCTAAGCCTTTATGCTGCTTTAATAAGTTTCATTACATTTCATTTAATGCCGTTACAAAAACTTACCTTTAAATTACTGTTGTCTTCTGAAGTCTTCTGTTTAGTACCGATTTTAATTAATTGTAATTTTTCTGTTCCTACACATCGCTCTAACCAAGAGAATTGACATTTTTCTTATTAAATTTTAACAAGGAGATTGTAAAATTAAAGTATTAATTATCTTTATTACAACTTCACACATATTTTTTTCCCTCACTAAAATCGTCGTCGGCTTATGTTTTTACCCCACCACTGTTGGAGATTTTTTTTCTACCCGGTGGAGAATAAGAGAGAGTCGGCTGATCTTCAGCGCCATCGGCGCTTCCAACTCTCGATCTGTCGTTGCGAAGAATATTCCCCCGATCTTTCAGGGCCGCGGTAGCCTAGTGGTCAAGGTCGTGACTAGCGGCCGGCGGTTTTCGTTTAGTCACGAGTTCGATCCTTGGCCGCCAAAGACTAGCCGTGTAGCCGGGGCTGATGCACGTTAAATCTGTTCGGGTCCCAAAGTCCTCTCGTTGGCGTGGTATGGATGTTAGGAGAGGAGGGGCCAGCTCAGGTATTGTCCTCGTCACTTGACCGTGGTTCAAAATTACGAGGTCCGTCGCCAATAGCCCTCGTGTTGCTTTTAGTGCGGCGTTAATAAAAGCTAAAACTAAATTCCCCTATCTTTGTAGTGCTCTTGACAACAAAGCCACATGGGATTCCCTTGCCGGGTGAATTCTTAAGGCATTTTAACTTCTGTCGTCGTCGTTAAATACACCAACTTCAAATCTCTTAACTCCATCAATACCGTGCTTACTTCTAATTATCAGAAGTTAGAAAATATATGGATTAAAATATTTAGAAGCATTCTACGTGTTCAATTATAGCTTTAACTAACAAAATAAAACTTCTATTTCTGTATAAAAAACTTGTCTTAACCTTAAGTAGTAGTGTAAATGTCAGTGGGAGAATGTAGTGGTCTTGATATTGAACTCCTTATCACCAATGGTTTTGCCGAGGTGCGTAGTCGAATCTTGATTCCCTAAAGATCAGTCTTGCAGAGAGGCTGACGCACGTTGAATTTGTAGGAACTCAAAGTCCTCACATTAAAAGGACATCGATATGTAAAGTGGGGTACCAGTTCAGATGTTGATCTCGTCATCTGACGTTTGTTCAAAATTACGAGATGTATTTGGCTGTGAGCGTATCTTTTGTCTAACAGAAATACGAGAGGGTTAAATACTTGCGTTAGGATTGATTGTTTATCAACGTCGCTCTTAGATGCAACAGGAGGGCTATTAGCAATGGAGTTTGTAACTTTGAACCTCAGTCAAGTGAAGAGGACTCATCTGAGCTGGGACAACATCTTCATTCAAGTTCTACACCGTGCCTAAGGGAAGACTTTGAGTTAAACAAATTTAACATGCATCAGTTCCACTACACACCCGTGTTTGGAATAAGAAATAAGAGTAGGTTAACTCACTGTAATATTATCCATTGATCTTTTCCCTTTTCTGAGGAGCTCGTGAATATGACGCTCTTTGAATTCCAAAGAAATCGTCTTAACATTTTCCGACCGATGAGACCATCTTCGTCTTCTCTGAAGCAGATTCACACGAAGAAATATATCGTTGGCTTAATTCTAGGGAATCCAGATTTCACCGATGGTATGACGCTTTGACGCAAAATGACGACGACGACAGCTCGACGAGCAGTCATAAAAAACAACATATGAATTATTGTCAGTTTTGTTTTGGCATCGGTTAATAGTTGACGGCGTACAACAGTGACACCAACTTGAGTTGACATCACTATTCGTTGTCAAAAAACAGGTATTTTTTTTTTTTTGAACTAATCTCGTAGGTTGTAGGAAAGATTAAATAAACTAAACTAAATTTTAGTGATTTTTGTCTCCAAAGTGTCAAAAATACCATTAATTTAAATCTAATGGATTTGGTTTTGGATTGAATAAATATCACACACACACACACACACATATATATATAGTGTGTGAGAGAGAGAGAGCGCACAGACATATAGTATTAGTTAATTAATTTAATTTTCTATTTTTTAAAAATACAAATTTCTGCAAAATATTCCTTTTCAAGTAGAATTAATGCATTATTAATATTTACTCACTAACAAATACATATTCTGACATATCAAAAAGAAAATACATGACATATAAATAACACACTAATGAAGAATTTTCATTTTTAATATTTCTAAATCATCGTTATACTCAATCACTTTATCGTGTTATGAAAGTATATTTAAGGACATAATTCGAAATACGAATTTAGCAAGCAAAGACTTAAATTTCCTAGAATTTTATGTTCAAATTTTTGAAAAGCATTTTTAGAGCTTTTTCTACCATAATATTTCAACTATATAAGGGAAGTGTAATTAATAATATTACAAATGAAATACAATATAATTCGAAGTAATTAAATTTAGGTTCACTTAAGGAAAAATTTTCTGTCATCAGATTAGGATATTATAAAATAGAACTATTGGTTTAATTTTAGCTTTTTAATGATACCACTAGAGACTCCTTATTCTATTACATTTTACAAAATTTCGAAACATTGTTTAAAACATTCTAAATTCAATCTATATTATTTATATGGGTTTATGAGCAAAACAGCAATAACAGTCAAAGATTAAATTATGATTGATTTTCAAATGAAAGTCTAAATTATTAGTTTTTATCATTAGCTATGCATCAGAAAAAAATTATGATACTTAGGGCAAGAAACCTGATTTATTATAGTAAGACATGCATTATAAAGTATTTTATTTTTTTCCAGTTCAATCTAAGATTCTGGAACTTGTTATAGCATGATAGTTGCTTATTATAATTTTTCAAAATATCATTTAAGCTGTATTTAATCACGTGATTTAAAGCTCGTATAATCATGAAATAAGTGTATTTAAATTTAAAGGTAAGTTTTTTTAAAAATAAAAGTCATTAATTACATGATTAGTAGAAAGTGAACAAAATTGCGTTTCTTATTTTAATTCATGACGAATAAATTTTCTAAAATAATAAAGTTCAAATCGGTTAATAAAGATATCAGGGAAAAAATTGTAAATAATTTTTGATCACTATATACAGTGATTGACATCAATATACTGATGAAATAAATATTTTTGGCATCATAAAATTATTTCCAAGTACATTGAAGTAAAAGAAATTTAAAAAAAAGGATTATTCTAATATATATTTTTAAAAAAATAACTTTTTCTTACAAATGAAAGTATGAAATCATAACAGTTAGTTTTTAATTTTCATAGTTATCAAATAAATAGTAAATATTTCAAAATTAATACAATTAACACGTGTTATTACAAATTTAAATGCGTA
This sequence comes from Nephila pilipes, assembly GCA_019974015.1. Classification (NCBI taxonomy): domain Eukaryota; kingdom Metazoa; phylum Arthropoda; class Arachnida; order Araneae; family Nephilidae; genus Nephila; species Nephila pilipes. Next base: position 39,161 of record BMAW01125760.1, on the reverse strand, counting down.
TTTTTTTTACACAAGTTTCAACTTTTAATGCATTTAAACAGAAAAAAGGATGAAACATTTAACTTCACAAGATCGCTTTTTTCTTCAGATGGTTTTAAGAGTACATGGTAATAAACGTTTAAAAATTGTTCAAGATCTAAACTCTGCAGCCATCCAAGTCTTCTACATTTGGGAAATCTACCTCTGATTAGACAAACGCTACTCGTATAAATAAATTACTTCATGTTTTAAAATTACCAAATATGCATTGGAATTTGAATTATATTATTATTAGTCTCCACCATACATATCAAATCTTTATGTAAAAATATGAAACTATGTTTACACTTATATATATAAAAATTATAATACCGATTGTATTTTCCTGTTTTTCAAATATGTGATACACGCATTATTATAAATCAAATTTCGATTTACATTGTCACTTGTTATTATGCTATCACATTTAATGAGAAATACTTCAACATTTTCCACCCTTGAAGCATTGTTTAAATTTTTCTGTACCCTTTTTTCTAAAATTTTGTCTTTGCTCTCTCTACCCAGGAAGAAGAGAAATTATGACCTTAACTTTTAGTTAAGTTTTTATTAACGTCGCACTAGAAGCAACATGAAGGCTATGGGTGACGGACCTCGTAATTTTGAGCCACGGTCAAGTGACGAGGACGACACCTGAGATGACACCCCCCTCTCCTAACATCCACACCACGCCAACGGGAGGACTTTGGGCCACGAACAGATTTAACGTGCATCAGCCTCGGCGGGTCTTTGGCGGCCAAGGATCGAACCCGCGACTGAACGAAAACCGCCGGTCACAAGTCCACGACCTTGACCACTAGGCTACCGCGGCCGCAACTTTAACTTTCAAAAGAACTTCATCTTTCTAGTAATTCAGAATAAAATTTGCTGAATGATGAGCTCTTTAAACGGTTCTTTTAATCTTATTATTAAAAGATCTGATAATTAAAAACTATTTAAAATGACTTCTGAATGAAATGAAAAAGTGTGTTTTAAAATTTTATATTCTGAAATGAAAGATTTTCCAACTAAATAAAAGCGTAAAACATTCGATGATCATTACATATGTGTGCGTTATTTGGAATATAGCATTGTATGAAAGAAATATACCAATAAATAAAAATCATCAATTTTAAAGAATTATTTTTGTAAAATCATGAAATAGATTAGAGTTTGAAATATTTATTATTTTAAATATCATGTATTGCAATGAGTAAAAGTACTTGATTAACTACAATTAATTAGAAAAAAGTATGAAAAATCTCTATTATCCATAGACTTTTAGAAAATATTTTACATGCCGTTAAAATTTAAATAATTTTACTAAAGAAATTTATAGTCTTTATCTTTAATCAATTTTGTGAAATTTTGTTGACGTAAGAATTCTGTAGTAGATCAATAAAAATGATAACTATAATTAACATTTTTTGTCAAAATTTGTTCTGGTTCAAAATTAAATTTCATTAAATGTTTGTTGAATAATGTTGCGAATTACATATGAAATTTGTAATGTACTTTTAAAAAACATATATAACAATTCCTATAATATTGATATACATATTTTTTTGGCCCTCATTTTTTTTTTTAAAAAAAATTATTTGAGAAGTGATATATCTAAATTTATTTATAGTTTTATTGAAGTCTTAGTTTTTTAGTTTAGTCTAGCTTTTATTAATGTCGTACTGGAATCAACACGAGGGCTATTGTCGACGGACTTCGTAATTTTGTACCTAGGTCAAGTGACGAGGATGACACCTGAGCTGGTTCCCCCTCTCTCAACTTCCACACCACGCCAACGGGTTTATTGAAGTCATACTTGAAGCAACAAGAGGAATATTGTTTACTTCGTAATTTTGAATCTCGAGAAAGACGTCTGAGTTGACACCCACTCTCTTAATTTCGTGTTTTGATTCAAGGAAAAGTGTTTGATTATTATTTGTCAGCAAATTAGATTAACCTGCATGTACACATTAGTGGATTTTGGAACTTTTATCTAATGGTTCCCAAGCCTTATGCTCCCAATGGTTTATATTTTATATCGCAATATTGGTAAATGATACAAACTATATTAAAAAACCTTATTATATATAAATATTATTTTAATACATTAAAAATATTCAAATATTCATTCAAAATTCAAAAGACGCAGACTAGTCTTATTGTTCTAGTAAACTTTAAAATATGTCGTAGTATACTTGTTTGAGTAATGTTTTTAAATAATTTTATTTTCCCTCATGTTATAATTTTTACCTGAATTATTTTGAATCAATTTTATCTTTTCTGTCACCACACTAGCATTATATATCCAGCCTTCGCAGTTACATTAAAATAAATATATAAAATTCCAAACCCAACCGCGAAACGTGACGATAGTTAAAAACCGTGCTATCCTAACAACGTGGGCACGAACGCCGACACGCGCTCTCTATTTCCCCAGCATTCCACCCCCTTTTTATAAATTATTCTCCTCGTGCTATACTTCTCTTTATAAAATAAAATAAAAAAAGCAGCTGTAAAGGTTTTTTAAAAGTGAGGCCGACAGATGCCTCGGGTAGGTTCTCCCATTCGAAAACGTTAAGCTCAGGCCTCGATACAAAAGGGCAGCCCCCGAAAGATATTGTGCGGGAACATTGTAGCAGTCGGCTGCGCACATTCTATTAGACTCCTTTCTGCAAGAGGGGGGGGGGGACACCAAAAGGTGCTTGCTTCCATTTTTTTGCTACTCCATTTTCTCCGGGCGCACGCGCCACTATACTTCCACACGCTCCGCACGCGACTGGGGAAGTGGAGAGGTTCATTCTCTCTCTCCCCCCTCTTCTTTTCCATCCTAGATTTTTCCATTGTTGCGTTTTTTTAGCCTTCCGCTTAACTGTTCGATTCTTCGCTGCTGTTTCCTGCAGGTAAGTCCTCCCCCCTTCTAAAGGTGCTTCTCGATAAGTTTCGCTTTTATTGAACGCTCGGGGGGATGTAGAAAGGGGATGCGCAGGTCGAAGGGACATAGCGGCCCTTCTTAGAGGGATCGTTTGTTCTTGTTCTAGAGGGAAGGGGAGTACATTGAAAACAGCGGTAAGTTGTCTAAAAAGTGCGGAAACTTTTAGGTGAGAGTGGACAAGTAAGGCAAGAACATCTGTGCTTATGAATATTCAGCATTGCATCTTGCATTTCCAAGCAGAAATGTAACTGTTTTTTCTCTTTTTCTTATTGCAGAGAACTTTCACAGCAGCCGTAACGATCAGTTTAACTTTCTTTGGAGAGTAGAAGGTACTGTTTTAGGCTTTACAATGAAATAAGAGTATGCCGATTAAGATAAGAAATATTAGGGATTGAAATATTAATGATTCATTGATTGATTGCTTCGCACTTAGAAGCAACACGAGGGCTATTGGCGATAGACCTAGGTCAAATGACGAGGAGGGCACCTGAGATGGCATCCCCCTTTTTAAAATATTCCTGAAATATTTGATTAGTGGGTTATGGTAAATATATATATATATATATATAACACTAATAATATTTTAGGAATACACCCTCTCCGCTATTTACAACCGTTACGACATACGACCATAACAACTTATTTTATTTATTGTGGCTTATGACTTCAATAAATAAATATAGTAAATAAACACATTACGTTACATATAATTACGTAATTTTAATTTTTATTTACACTGAGCACGATAGAGTAGATATTACGCATTTTTCACAATAAGTACAATAATGTTGCATATATAGATTGAACTTTTGTGTCATATGTACAATTTTTATAAGCCATCTGAGGGAAAATAGCGTCCAAAAATATGCATCCGATTTAAGATTTGTTAGTCTTGACAGAACTCTTTCGTAAATTGCCGAGACCCTTTGTTTTAAGACTGGGATGAATCTTTGATAATTATTAGAGGGGAAAAATCTTTTAAAATGTTGACTGATAAAAGGAATTAAATGAGAGTGCTGAGCATCTTTTAAGATTTCAACTACTAATTTTCGTAATAAAATGCCTAACTGAATGATAAAAAGATTAAATGCTGATTGATAAAAGGAATTTTATGTGTGCAGGGTATCTTTTTCAAAATTTCAGCTAGACATTGTCCTATTTTTGAATTTATAATTTTATTATTCTTATAAAGTTTTTTTATATAAAATATTCAAAATGATAGAAATGTTATGAAAATAAAAATACTTAATTAGTGAAAAGTTTGTGGTTAAAGAAGTATTGCTTCAATAATTTCATAAATGTTACCTGAAAAACGCCAAACATTAAAATTTTTCAATAAGAAAAGCCAGGGAAATTTAAGTATAATTTTTAGTCAAATTTTTGTTGTTGTGTGGAGAGCATTAATTTTTAAAATTAAATTACGAGTTAACAATGTATCAGTAATATAAGACCATATAAATTTTATTGGCTTTATGGAAATAATATGCTTTTTGAAAAAAAAAATGTATTAATAATTTTTTAATTTTTTTCTTGAACAACTTTTAAAATGCCCTCTCTCTCTCTCT
>BMAW01125760.1:16047-34549 GCA_019974015.1 Nephila pilipes | reverse complement strand
ATATATATATATATATATATATATATATATATATATATACTCATATGGCATTTTCAATTATTTTTCATACAATACATTTTCATAACAGAATTTTTGTAAAGAAATTCAATAAAATAACAATTTTTTATTAATTCTAGGCTAATACATATATATAATTAGAAAAACTGCTTCTCATGGATTTTTCAGTTTAGTATTGGATTAGGCTAACTACTTATAATTGAACTTGATACGTTTTCATATAGCCAGACTTCCAACATACAAAAATACTCTTAAAACTCGAATAATTTTGTTATTTGTTTCACTACGTGACTTAAAAATTAGTACCTTTAACTGAGTTATGTGAAAGAAGTTTATAAGTTCGCACAATGTAAAGATATAACATTAATTTCATCACAAATAAGTCAATTATACCTTCTGTATATCGTAAAATTAAGTAAATTTTTTATAGTGAATGCAAAGAGTATACTTGAGCAAGAGCACTTTTGCAAAAGTAAGTTATTGTTTTAGTTGGCTAATTAGAATAAAATTAATTCAAAAAATAACATCGAATAACACACTGTTTCACAAATATAAATATGGTATAAAATTCAAATAATTATTGATATTTTTTTCTAAATATACTGAAAACTAAAGCTGAGAGATTTTAAGGCTTGTAAAAAACATTCGCACGCGAAAGCAAATGCATAGCTTCGTAAGTGGTTTGTGATTTGATGAGTGAGTTCTTTATCTATAAGTGACATACACTTTGAGGTATATATTCGATGGTATAATGAAATTTAAATTTGAGCACAGAATTTTTGATATGAAAACTTTAATGAATGTTGCTATTTTGAAAGAAAATTGTTTATGTAGCTTTATAGAAACGAAAAAATAGAATGAATTTCCATTATTAGTTGGTAGACGAAGTATATTTCTTAATCGAAGGTCATATTTTCCTAGCCCAGAGTAACCACTATATGAAGATACATGTAAACTACAATTATATTTAAGTTTATTGATTGATTGATCACTCTCGAGGATCCATATAAAACTAAACATAGATTAAAGGCAAACTAACTCCAGAATTCCTTCACTTGGAGCCGCAATACAAATCACCATTCTTACTTGGTGCTTACTGCTCAATAGGCTGAGAATCCTGATGCATGTATGCACAACAGACAATTGAAGTTATATAGCATTTGCATGAGCGAATATTAAGTCCGTGTTGATCTGATTCTGGTCAAAAATATGAATAACTTACAAAACAATTTTTATTACATTATACTGCTAATCAATCAGTAAAAAATTACAAATATAATCAGTTTACACGAACACTGTGAGTTATTATAAAACAACAATACAATTTGCGAATGTTTCTCATTCCAGACAGTAAGTAAATTAGTTCATTCTGGAATAGGAAGAGTACATAATCTTGAAATAGATCGTTTAAACACACCTTGTCCAGTTTTCACCAATGTGAGTCTTATTTCATTATCTTTACTATGGTATCTTATTATCAAATTGGCATATTTACCACATTATACCAGTGTGATTCAATAAACTTATCTTACTATGTTATCTTAAGGTATCTTTACTTATCTTTACTATCCCTTGGCTAATTACAAATAGCTAGATTATTTTCCTCTTTATATAGTATTACCATTATTCCAACCTCAACATTATACTTTTTTTTTAAAAAAAAAAACTTTTATTCCTCTCTTGCAGTGTACTCAAAAATTATATGGCAATTTTTTCAAAATTATCAGAATTGGGATATTTTAATTAGTTTTTACCACTGCTTTAATCTTCTGTCAGTTAAATTTAGAACACTTGCTTCGAAAATTGTGGCAATAGGCCAATCAAAATCAAACGATTAATCAAAAAGAGGCCTGGTGGCAAAGTCATCTAATTAAGTTTTATTTTTATTAACGTCGCACTAGAAGCAATACGAGGTTATTGGCGACGGACCTCGTAATTTTGAACCTCGGTCAAGTAACGAGGACGACACCTGAGCTGGCACCCCCTCTCCTAACATCCACACCACTCCAACGGGAGGACTCTGGGCCCCGAACAGATTTAACGTGCATCAGCCCCGGCTACACGGCGAGTCTTTGGCGGCCAAGGATCGAACCCGCGACTGAACGAAAACCGCCGGCCGCTAGTTCACGACCTTGACCACTAGGCTACCGCGGCCCCATATCTAATTCAGAAGATAAAGGATAAAGTGGCATGAAATGTAAAATATTTCGATTTGTATAATTGTTGCGAGTAAATTTTCAAAGGTTAATACCAATTACCTACTATACGTTTTAGATGATAGTTTGTAAATTTGACAGTTGCTTCCCAAAAGCCTCCATAATGAGATGTTTTGGATAGAACTCTATTCAAATTCTTATACCTTCACTTGTCAAAAAATCTGCCTAAACTTTCACCACCAATTTATGAAATATTTTTAGCTCTAAATTACAACAAAAAAGTTAGTTGCGCTACTTGAATAAATATTAGCAACTTGACCTCGCATATTAATGAATCTCTTTTAAGAGTTGCAATAAAAGTATCCCTACTCAAATTAATTACAAGTTCCAAATAATACACTTTTGTTGGGAAAGACATAAAAACACATTCATACATTTTAATAAATACATTTTTCTTTAATTTTATACTTAATTTGAAAATTTTCCCAGAAATAAACTCCCACAGAATTAAAGAGAAATTTGTAGTGATTCTATCTTCTGGCAAGTAACTCATGACCTGCTCACATGTTATTGGAGTACATTTAAAACATTTAATACACTGATGTGCAACTTTTCTATGGACTTACAGGCAAAAATATTTGCATAACAAGAAACTATGAGGATATACATGTAAATATCTTTCATGGTACATATTTATAATGAAGAGTTTCACTATATGGCTCTTAAGTAAAATTATTAGGAACTTTTTATCGCAATTATATTGACTATTAGTTAATCTACTAATTACTCTTAAAGCATCATTATCACCAACAAAAGGCAATAAAGTCTTTACTTTACTCTCAGACTCAGAGGACATCTTACCGCATTTCTTAAAGGTCACTAAATTTCTCCTTGAATTGTGATTGCTGAATGAGGATTTTCATTTATTTCTCCACTTCCCTTAACTCGTTACATTGCAGTAGACCAGATAATTTACCTTTACCTTTAGAATTATTCGAAAACCTATAAATAAAGCTCAAAATACGTAACAGTTTAGCAAAATTATTAGATAAATTAAGAAATTTATCAATAAATATTCTAGATAGTTGATTCAGCGTACGTTTGTAGTCACAAATTAATTTTAGTTTTTTCGTAAAATTCTTACTGATAATTTCAAATGGGATCTATCTATCTGGATATTCATCCTCCATCAGGAACTGAGGGCCTGTCCACCCCATCTCAGTCTGCAACAGTTTGTCAGGGATGACTCATTTTTAGATTTGATCAGTGCTGTCCCTAGGCGATTGGCAAAGTAAACATCTACAAGGTAGTAGACGTCTACTTCCCCTACCGTCTACTTTATAAAGACGTCTACTCTAGTTCAGGCAAAATCGCCTGAGCTGGAGTGCAATAAATAATATATACAATGCACAATAATATATCAATAAATTATTTTGATTACTTGAATCTGGAAAATAAATAAGTAGCAAAGTCAAATGCATTAGAAATTTACAGATTTCTAGACATTCCAAAATTTTTAGATGCACAGCAGACCGAATTTAACAAACTAATTCAAATATAAAATGAATAAACAGGCTTCTGAGAATATTTATTTATATGATTAAATTTTGTGAAAAGAATAATTCAACTAACTTTTTTTCACCAATATATTATAAAAGAAAGTTAGATTTAAATTAAATACTTTATTTATGTATCAACATCCTGTTATGGTAGTGATACAGTTTGTTATAAGTGTAATGGATGTGGATAATTGATTTTTAAAGTCAAATGGATATTATTTGTTACACACGTAACACATTTTAAATCCACTCATTGATTTTTTTCAGCCAACTTCCCTTTCTACGCATTTGTGATTAATCGCGATTTTATGGTGGACTGTTAAACAGATTTCATTAAAGTTTTTTACTTCATCTAGTGGGAGAATTGTAGTATAGTCGTGTGTGTAGGTAAGATGGACAGGGAGTACCCCCCCCCCACACACACACATACACGAAGACGGAAGATTGAAAATATGTTCCAAATTAAAGCGAATTCTGGAACACATTATGCTATTTTTTTTTTTAAAAAAAAGTTTATCTACTTCAATGCATTCCAAAGTTTATTTTGTGTGATTCTCAAATTCTTTTAAAACTTTTAAATTCGTTTCGAAAATAAAAACAATTTTTGAAGTGGAAGTACACTGTTTTTTTCTCCCGAAAAAAATTTCGCTGGATTTTTTTTTTTTTTTAATTTCTGCAATGCTTATGAAAGTTTTAGTCTATGACGCTCAAATTAAATAGTTTTTAATCCCCTACCCAAAAGAGGAAGATTATAAGCTTTAAACATGTGTGTCTATATGTAGTATTGTAGCTAAAAAGCGGATTAGCAGATTTGTACGGTTTTTTTTTTTCAAAGCTGGTTTAATCGGGATGGTTCTTGACTATATTTGACGATATCCATTTCATACATCGGGATTTTCAGTAAAGCATACCTTAACTTATTGAGACGGGAAGCAAACGAGTTACATTTGTTGATTCTAATAAAATGGGACTAACATAAGGTGATCTAGCGTTCGAGGCTATAGTTTTTCTTCCACTCTTTAAAAATATCCTTAATTGAATTCATTTCCTCTAAATTTGTCGTATTGTTTATTGTCTTATAAATTAGTTTGCATCCTTCAGTTTCCTTTAATTTTTCTCATTTTAATGTGCAACTAAAAATATTTATATTAAGTGTAAAAAAATCTCTCTAAATTCATTAAGTAACTTTAGTAATTCCGTTTTTTTTTTCTCATAAAACAAGGATCAATTTAATTTAATTTTTTTATACTCTGTTTGCTTTCATGAATATTATACATATTACTATTCTTTGCTTCATCGTTTAAAATTAAATCATTTACAGCATTCATCAATAATTTATAATACTTGACAAACACGCAGATTTTTTTTTTTTTTTACATTTTGATTACTCAAACTAATAGTAAAAGAGATGGGAGTGTTAAAGAAAAATGTATTGAGATAAAGAGGAAAATATGAGAGATCAAGATTAGGACAACAGTTTAAGTATGAGAGGCAACAAATCGGGACTACAATAATTAAAATGTTAAGCCCTAAAGCATTTTACGTACTTTGCAACAGTCATTCCTTCAACTTAGCGATTAATGATGTGGCCAAACTCTTTATTTAAAGGCAGCAAACCTTTTTATATATAGCTCAAAAGCTATGTACATGCTTTGTCTCATCCACTTTTTGGTGGACTATAGTAAGGGAAAACCTCAATACTCCTGCATTGAAATCATTGAGCGACCCTCATTGGGAAAGCCGCGTAGATTTCTTTAAATACTTAAGGTTTGAAATGGGAAATATTCCTGAAGAAATACGTCACTGTTGTTGCATAGATGTTAGCTCTCATAAAGTAGCAATTGTATCGGTATAGAAAGTTTTGAGGCGGCATGACTCTTTCTGCAATTAAGATAACACTATCTTAGAATCAGACCAAAGGAAGACGCTGCTCACATTTAATTTGAGCGCAAAAATCACTCGTGACATTAGTTTTGCTAGAAGAACAGCTGCTGAGAGCTCCAACCTCGGAATCGTGACTCGCTTTACTGGTGAGACTCGAGATTTATTTACCACTGATTTTATAGATATGTCTCCAGAAGCGGAATGACACTTACAATATAACTTACAACAACTCTGTAAGCTGATTCGGGTGCGTTAGCAAACCCGAGCAGTTCAATCCAATTCATTTCTGGTATTAGCATGCATTAATGTATTTCATTGTTACTAGCCAGTTGTAAAATAGTGGAGTATAAGTGCCTCTTCTTAGCTTCATATGTTGGAATCATCCTAATTTAAATTCCTCACCCAAAGCTTCAGCAAAAATATTTTTACCTTTGTGATGATGGAAACCAACAAGCCTAAAGAATCAAATAATCTGGCGATGACTGATAAAACTTGAGGATTTGTTATTTTGACATTCTGGAGTGATCTGGAATAACTTATAACAGAAGCAATCTCTTTCAGCTTTCCAGTTAACTTTAAGTGTAATAGTTTCATCTGAATTGGAGAAAGAACATGAGTCATCATTGACTGCGAGCTCATTACTAAATCAGATTTTGTGTTAATTTTAATTGACTACTTGAAATGTTTTCAAATCATGCACTTATTTAACTAAAACAAAACAAAACAAAAAAAAAATCTGACTAAAAATCTTATAAACAGATATTCAAACTATTTCTTTTAAGAAACTCGTGCGTACCAGAGGAACAAAAAATAAATATGTAAAATTATTTGGACACCTTTAATGTTTTCAGATTAATTTATAAATAATTTAATATTTAATTAGGAATCTTTTATATAAAACATTTATGATTCATTTTATTATATAGTCAAACAAATTTTTTTCTTGTGTGGGGAAAACTGGTTTTGTATTTCCCATTTCTCTTCCAAAACATTCTTCAGCTGGACTTAACATAAAAATGAATGTTACGTTTTCTTACTCTGTTTCCTAATTCATTCTAGACATTTTCAATCTATTTAATGCCTTGAAAATAAGGAAAGGGTCTGATAACTTCTGGGCAACTGCACAACGAACAAAATCGGATATTTAATGTTCGGATCATTATTTTGGTAAAACTCAAAATCATTTAACACCCAAGTTTTCTCACATATTGCTTGCAGTCGAGGTAACGGAGTGGTTCCGGTCGCTCTCTTATGCCTGGTGTAGTCTCCATTTCATCCTGGATCACTAAAGATCCATCACGTACCAGAACTAAAAAACGTCAAATCTGTCAAGGGTCAAAGTTCTTACGTTGGCATAGTGAGGAAGCTTAGAGAGAAGGAAGTCAGCTCACGTGGCACTATCTGAGCGTGGCATTGATAAAACAATCAATAAGTACAATCAATTCGCAGATTATTAAAAGTTTACAATTAGAATTTAATTTTTCTTCATATAGGTTCATACGGCAATTTATATACTCGAAATTTCCCATTCCACATGCAGCAAAACACTCACCACTTCCGCACTTAACAGTTAGCAGTAGGTTTTTTTAAATTTAGATTTTTGGATGGCTTTTGCTTCATCCAGTGAACCCAAAAATGTTTAATTTTGATTCAGCAAAAAATACCATATTATTTACAAAAAATTCTGAGTGTTTGCGAGTGAAATCAGTCTAACACGGAGGATAACAACAAATGATGTTTTATTCACAATTATTTAGGATGACACACAAGTAGCATAGCTTGGACAAATAGGCAGCACTTGTACAGCACAAATAGGCAGCACTTAAACAGCACAAATAGGCAGCACTTAAACAGATTAGTGACGTAGATACAGGCACAAAAAGAACATTTTTAATGGCAGTCACAAAAATATCAGCTACGTTCAGCCCACCTGCTTATTTGTTATCTCTACGGCCAAATCTCCAAAGTACACTTCAAAGGCAGACTCCAGATACATGCCCCCTGACATAGGCTCTCGGCGTATTTATACCTGCCTCGGCCAGGTATGACGTCTCAGGAAAAATTCCAGAAAAGTCCTTAACTTTCTTCCCAGCTGATATTTCGCCTAGGTTCCAGGACTTAGAGAAGCATTCTTTTTTGATTAAGTATCTAGCTAAGTCACCAAAACGATCGACTAATCCATCGACAAGGTTAAGGAGATAATGCTTGCATTCTCCTTGGCTGACTGATGAAGTCTCTGTAAATGAATCTTTTCCTCTTTATAAAAAAAAACTGTTGCAGGGAAGCGTAAACTCATTTTCGTAACAATATTGTTCCAAAATTATAGATTTTACCTTAACATTTGAATTTATAAGATCCAGGTGTAATTTTTTTGTCCTTGACCTTACGGATAATTTTTTTCCTGGATACTTGAACGTTGCACCTATTCGGATTTCTTCCTTATCTAACATTTGATGAATTTATCTCTCTTCTAGTGCATCCGCAAGTGTTTCAAAATGAATTCTAAGAGACTTCTGGATTAATATATGGATAAATTTCCGGTAGCTAGATTAACTAGCTTTATAGTTGAAAATTTTATTTCAAGAATTCAATGAAGTTTCTATAGTTTTATCATATCAAAAGCAGTTAACAGGTTTGCATTTATTATTTTTGAAATATTTCAATCGCTTCTTTACCTATTATATAATATAAAATAATCAGATTTGGAGGAAACTTTTTAACTATGCTTTAACAACTTGTCACATACATTTGAAATTCGATGGTACTAAAACGTTTTTTTTTGAAAACTTGTTACATTTCGAATCAACAGTAGATAATTTTCATAGAGTAATGTTAATTTAAATTAAGAATTTTATAGAATGTATCAATCACGTAAGAAATGTTTTGAAGTAAAATTTTAATTTTCAGGTTTATTAAATTTATATATATATATATATTTATTATTGACTAATATAATAATTGAAATAACATCTTGAGAGTTTACTCCATATGATAATCTTCAAAAGAAAGCTATATTACCTGATTATGATTTGATGGCTTATTTCTATTGATGATTTATAAGCGTCGCGCTAAGAAGCTTTGCTAGGACTATTGGCGACAAACCTCGAAATTCTGAACCTCGATCAAGTGACGAAGACGACGCCTGAGCAAATGAGAGGACTTAGGACCTTGACACATTTCACGTGCATCAGCCCCGAAACACGGGGCATCAGGGCTCGAACCCACAGCTCGACGAAAACAACGCCGGTCCCGAATCTGCAACCACTACCACAAGGCTATCGTAGCCATACTAGATTACTTGAGCAAGAATTTATATCAAATGTATAAAATAATAGCCAATAACAAGAATATCGATTGACGTCATCATTTAATTGCATCGTTATTATTATTATTTTTTTTACACCTTGAAGTACTTTAAGAAGGGTCACTATATAGGAAGTCAAAACAAACTTTAAAATCATACATAATAACTTTTTCAAGGTGATTAGGTACTTCATTTTAATCTTTCGTTTAACTGGTTTTTGTCTTTCTCAAGTGGAATTTCTCAATATAAAATTTTAAATTGCATCATAATTGAAAAAATTTAAGTTCTCAGTTCTTAAAGGAATTTCATATAGAAATTTAAGGATCTGTGAACTTTTCAAAAATATTGCCGTATCTGTAACGGGATATGGGCAATACGGAATTTTGCGCAGCTGGCGCAGCAGAACTTTTGAGGATGGAAGACAATACAAATACATCTGCTGTCACATAGCAGATGTTTTTAATTGGAGATACCCATTCTTTTGCAAAAGAACCTGCTTAGGGTTTGTCCGAAATTGTAAAATTATTTTACATTAAAAGTATTCCTTTTAGATTGATAAGCAACGGGAATAATTTTGTATAAGGAAAAAAAAAAAAAAAAAAAACTGTACAATTTTTACAAATACATAACTACATTTTTTAGAAAAATATCATTTCTGAAAATTACTTCGTTAAACTGTTATGTTAGCTTCCGACAAATCTCAAATGTTCTATTAACGCTACTTTTTAAAAATATTGCTTGGAGCAGAATATCTTAGGAGAGTTACTAGCAAAATATTTCATTTCAGAAAATTCATGTATTAATAAAAAAATCGAATGATGATCAAACTATGATCCCGAGCATTTTAGAAAAGTATTTTTATAAAAGATCTTTTACGAGTACAAAGTGGTTCAGAAAATCCCTACATGACTAAAAATGTCAGTAAATTTGATAAATGTTAATTTTTAATATGAGCTAACATGTTGTTTCGAGAAAATAGTGTCGACAAAAATGCGTGGGCATGAAATAAAAGATACGTGGTGTTAGGCTCAGAACATTGACATCATGATACATTATGGTTATACTAATTACATTTAGTTTGCTCAAGGTCTATTCACATTGCTGATATATACTTAAATTTTAATATCCGAATATTATTATCTACTTTAATAATTTATTGTTTATCGTTTATTTTAGTATTTAATTTAAAAAGTTTTCTGTATGGCAGAATCGTCTATTTTTATTCTTTTTGTTGTTAGCATTGACTTTGTTCTTAACAATACTTTGCTTGTGTAAATAGAGAATGAATTAGGAATTTGGTGGTATTTACCTTTTTTTTTTTTTTTTTTTTTATGGTAACTGCTTCTGCGGAGCTTGAGGCACTGAAGGTACTTACTTTCCGCTTTTAATATTCATTTTGGAGAACTGGTGATACAGATCGGGAAGATAATAGTACGAATAAATTTTTAACACGAATAAATTTTTAAAACACAAATAAATTTTAAAAAAAAAATTGTAAAAAAATTTCAGCACATGTTAAAATGAAATTATCAAAGCCATTTTTTCTTTTTTTTTTCTTTTTCGTATTTGGGATTTTTTTCAGAGTCTGAAAATAACAGCTTTTGGATTTAATTATGGGAAAATACATAAATGATCAACACGTGAAAATTATCCAATGTTATCATACAAATGAAGATTAACTTGTTCTCACATAGAGGGAATTTATGTATCACTTTCATTTAAGTAGGCTTCCTTCTAGGTCTGTGATATTAGCCTTGGTTCAGCGTTTCATTTCACAAAGATATGTCAAAGATGCTTGAAAAACTAAAAGATCTCGCTGGACTCGCAGCTATGCCAATTTTGATCTTGTAGCGGAAAGAATTGCCCCAAAACAAGTAACATAAAGACGATTCTCGATTCGAACGATTCGAAGACGTTCTCGCGAATTCGGAATCAGTTCCTCGCTTTTTCTTGATCTAAATCAAAAGGAAATTTTGCATGCTTCTAAGCGAAAATAGGAATAAAATTGTTTAAATAACTTGTAAAAAATATCTTTAATTCAACGAATTTATCTGAGCTTCCGTTCAAATTTCTCAAGCTGGATTTTTGTAATAAACACACACACATTTCATTTGATGAGTTAAAACTTTTTGTGCTATGCCACTGTCGCAGTTTTATTAAACTGGGGATATTAATATTTTTATGAGCCCCTCCAAAGATAATTTCGGATTATTATACAATCCAATTGTTGTATGCGTACTTATAGCTACATCCCTGATTAGAATTCAACTATTTTTCGTATTAAAATCTCATCATATTTATCATGAGATTTTAATAAATGAATTATAATAATTAAATTAATTTTACTATAATTAAATTAAATAATTAAATAAATATAACTATAATATTACTATTTTTCAAGATTAATTTTTCCCACTTACACGATGAGGTTTTTAATTCTGTCAGATTATTTCTAATATTTTTAATAGATTTATGATTGAAATCACATATTCGAAAGTTTTCTTGACATTCCCGTTAAATATCTACAATAAAGAAAGGTTTTGAGTTTATTTCATTTCCTTGTATCGAAATTATATTATTTGTTTTGATTCAAGTCCCCTACTTTTGGCAAATTTCTCAACTTCGTCTTTGTATGTTGCACCTTTTAGTATTGGAAGAAGGTTTCATATTGAATCAATAAACAACAAAACTATATTAAAATCTCTGATACACTAATTGATATATATATAAAAACAATTTTATACGCCCATTTTTTATTATGATATTTCATTCAAAAATAATAATTCATATGAATTATTTAATCTATTTGTATATATTTTGTATTTTATGAATGAATAATCTAAAAACTTCAAGCAGGTAAAAGTTACCATTAATCATAATAAAAAGTAACATTCTAACGGAAGGAAATTTCAAAAATAGAAAAAGTTAAAATATTCTCCAATGTTGAAATTTTAAATTTTGTCACGTATTTTGTATTTCTATCACTTCCGATTCAGACGATGAAAATCTTATTATTGTAACAATTCAGACACATAACGTTAAAAAAAAAATTAACTTGTTACAGTTTTAAAAAAAAAAAAAAAGATTATCACATACAATAATTCCTCTTCACGTACTACTTCCGTATAAGAATATAATAAATATGCAATTTTTGTGGTCTCCTGTAACCACCTGTTTCATCGTGTCTAACAAGTTCCAATTTCAATAGCCGATTTTTCTTTCTGAATCCGTTTTATTAAATCTGTCAACAGTACCAGCAGATAGCCCCATCGTTCTGAGAGGAAGAAAAAAAAAAGGAGCGAAGTGTTTTAATGAGCATTTTAATGATTACATAACAGAAAGCGCTACAGAGAAACTCATTTTTCTAGTATGATTCCCTTGTCTGCACCGAAATTAACTCCAGCAGTTGCTCTCTAAAAACGCCGTTGCACCTGTCTGTCTCATGGTCACTAAGATAGAAGGGGGAAACAATAAAGAGAGAAAGAGCGAAAAAGAATATATATATATATATAAATAAATTTCGCTGTAGTATTCCACCTGCTGCAAGAATTGGTTAGGTGTATATAGTGGAAGATCCACAACCACCGCCCAACTAAAAAACGGATGTTGACGCAAAAAGCACATGCAGGTTTTATTAGAGATGTGTGTGTGTGTGTTTTCCCGCCATAACGACAGTTGCGTGTTTCCGATTGGTCTGTTATAGAAGCAGTGACACCGCCACAGTGATCACCTGCTGCTCATTCGTTATTTGAATAACGAATCCGGCAGTCGTCGGACAGCACATGTCATAGCTGTATTTAGATCCGGCAATTAAGGGTCCGTGAAAGCACTTTACGCGCGGGATCGATATCTGCCTTTGTCCCCGTCTGTTGCATTTATTGGGTCACAGGTACATTTCGATGAGAGTTCCTGTGTGACCGTTGAGCGGCATTAGAAAGGGGGGGGGGAAGAGAACAGGACTACGCCCGTTGTGGATAACGGAATGTGGTGGCCAATATTAGAACTTTCGAATTCAGTGTCGTGAATAATCCTTTTCCGAGAATTGGATGCCTCATTGTTGAATTTAGGCGTAGCATTCTCTCATGCGAATGATAAAATCAGAATAAAAGACAGCTTTGTAAGAATGTTTGACTTCTAGTTCCCCTACCTTGAACTTCTAGTTTTCAACAGTAAATTATTTCAATGGATTTTTCCCATTTGTTACAAACAAATAAACTTGAACTCATCAGAATACCTTACTTGTCACGGTGAAGAGCTTTCGGCCAACACTGGGCGGTTTTTTTTTTTTGTCCTGAAGCTCGTAAATATATATTTTTTTTCATTGAGTGACAAACAACCTTGCCTTTTTGTAACAACGATTATATTAGTTTGTACATATTCTAATAGTTTTTATTTAAAGTCTAGCTACCAGAAATATTCTATGAACAATATTTTCCTATATAATCCTTACCGTGAAAAAAACTCTTCAACCTCTCTCAGATGAGCAAAACGCTTTTCTCTCCTTGTGCACTTGTTTTATATTTCATTGTCTCAATATTCTTATGCCTTTTCCAATATTCTCTCAATAATTCACCATACTATTTTAATAGCGCGGAATTCAAAGTATTATCTCCTTTGTGGGTTTTCCTTCCTCCGCAAATGCAGTAGAATTTTTTTTTCTTGGTATATAATAGATATTACGTTATACATATTGACTACTAAGCTTTGTGCAGTAATTAATGAAATACAAAAATGCCATTAATTTAATCAACTGGGACGCTAAAAATGTTACAAGCATGAATAACTCTTTCTATTCTAGTAACACCAATATTTTTTTTATTTTATTTTATACTTTTTATTTGTATATTTATTAATTTTTGCATTTCTCTAGAACGCCTCAAAGGTAACCTAACTTTTGGATGATGCTATTTTATTCAGTATGATTGCATACAATCTCATAGAAATTACTAATACATTCAGATTTAATTCTTTGACGTTGGGCTATTCGTGATTTTCTCTTCACTAACTTCAGGGATTTTTATCGAATTGGATTGCATGAAATAACAATTCCTTCCCAACCTAAATGAAACGTGATTAGGTAAATTAGATGAAGGTAGAAAGGAAGTGAAGTGATTTAGATATAATGATATATAAATGATATGAAATTAATGGGAAAGGAGGAGATATATAGAGGATAAGGATTTGCAGTTCGAGGCGAGTAAGTTGTTCTGTTAGCCTTGTGGATTGAACTGGATTCCATTAACAGCATTAATCTATGTAGTTACTATCAAATATAGTCCTGAAATCAACAAAGAGTGGATTGGTTAGAGGTTTCTTATTTAAATCATAAATTAGGACTGTGCGAGTTAGGGTGGAACTCCAGACAGAGCGACCTTGGATATTCTGCATTGATAATAAATAATTTCACTTGTTTAGTCTCATGTTTTCTCAATTAGAGTACATTCACTTTTGTTTAGTATATTAAATTGAGATAGGGACGGACAAACACCACAATTACAACTTTTTAAGTTTCTCTCTTTTAAAGTCATGATTAAACTATATTTTAAGAAAATTTACTCGTCTGCGGATCGATTGATCATTCCTTAACATCGCACTTAAAAGCAACTCCAGCCTGTTAATCGAGACACAGTCAAGTAAGGTCGACGTTTGACCAGACACTCCTCTATCTTATCTTCCACGCCACACCATAGGAAGTACAATGAGTCCCGAACGATTGGTCATGCATTACCCGCCACACAACTGATCTGTAGTAAGTATCAGAAATCAAGCTTACGATTCGTCAGAAATAAAGTCGCTCATGAGCTCGCGACCATGACTACTCGATTACCGTGACCATATTCATCTGCGGAGAAGGGTTAGAAAAATCATTATAACTTATCCACAGCTTGTAAATTTTTTTTTTCAAAGGAAAAATTGCTATGCAATGTCTAAAATCGAAAAGGTCTGAACAACATATTTATATGAAGTTAAAAAAATAATTTTCTTCTTTTAGCATTCAGATCAAAACATATTAAAATTTCATACTGAATTTCCGATTTGATATGAATTCAAAACTTAGTTTTAATAAATATTTTCGTTAAGGTTAAGTAATGTGGGACTCTTTCCAGTTCACGCAATAAAATCTTCCAAATTATTTCCTCACGTTTATGCTATTAATTTTCAGATACCACTTTTCGTGGTAAAAAGCATCTGTTTTTTTTCGATAATAATAAATATCTATTTCATCTTTTAAGCTACCTACTCCTTTCTCGAAGACACCTGAATTTTTTTTATCGCCACTTGCAGCTAAAAGTGAGGGAGGTATTATGAGTCAAAATACCTCAGCTGCGTTTGTTTCACCCACTATTTCCACCTGCTCTAATAACAACGGATTATTGAAGTATTCGCGTTTTTCAATGAACAAAGCAATCAGCTTGGGGCTCTAAAAAAACACATTAATTGCTGCAATAAAGAAAAAAAAAATTCTGACGGAGAAGTACTTTTATCTATTTATAGCAGAATCCGTTTTTCTTGTACGACTTTTAGTTTTTATTTTTTTTTTAAAAAAATCATCTATTCTCTGAATTTCATATTTTAATTTTTTTTATCCAAAAACGTAGATTTGTTTCTAGTTTTTATCAAGTTCGTCAGTCACGGTATTGGATGGATTTAAAACCATGGTTTTCAGCTGGGTAGGTACCTCCCACCGGTTGGCGTTGAAGAGATCTAAGAGAGAGTATTTTGTTTCCAAGGCTAATTTAAGGTCGTTGAGGACTAATTACCCTACCTCTGGCCACTATTCGCAAAAAATTAATAAATTGAAAGTGAAAAGTTAAGTTTATGCTAAAAATCATCAAGAGTATGTTTCAATAAGTACTCATAGTTCTTTATGTCTTTTAGGCAATATCAGTTCACATTGAAATAGGAAGGTATTGGTACAATACAACTTTGTTCTAAAGCCGGTTTTGACTAGTACATGAGCCCATGACTAGAATTGTATTTGTTTTTTTTTCTTTGTCGAGGTATACTATAGTATATTTCACCTAAATAGGGCGCCAGTTAATGCTTGAAAAGTGGTCTAAAACCCCAAAACTATAGGCAACACTTTTTTTTTTTTTTTTGAAAAGAAGGTGTTAGGCCAAACAGGTTGGGAAACTATAATATCCTTCATTCATGTTTGGAAAATTTTTCAGGATTTCTTTTATGAAACATACATTGAAAATCAATACAAATACTTATATTTGGGTATTCGCTTGGATTTAAGAAAACCCTCAGATTCCTACATAAGCTAGTAGTAGGATACGACCAGCTAAAAAGATAAAAAAAAATTTTTATAAAAAACATTTTTATTATATTAAAAGACATTTTAGATTATATTAGAATACAAATAAATTGTTATATTTATAGTATTATTTTCTATTTTTATTAGTGATATTGTTATTATTATTATTGCATAACAGAAATTATTCTGATAAAATCGATTTGAAAGAACAAGCTGATTTAGCTCTTAAATAGGATGGGGGGAATTTTTAAAGAAAGAAATGTCTTAGTTTAAATTTTTGAATTCATTTTTAATTACATTACAGGGGAAACCTTTAAATGTTGTATATAGTTTAATTAAAAATTGTATTTTGCAAATTTCCTCTTCTTAGGAAGTCTGAAAAGAAAATTTAGTTCTTTTTTTTATTAACGTCGCACTAGAAGCAACACGAGGACTATTGGCGACGGACCTCGTAATTTTGAACCATGCTCAAGTAACGAGGACGACATCTGAGCTGGCACCCCATTCTCCTAACATCCACACCATGCCAACCGGAAGACTTTGGGCCCCGAACAGATTTAACATGCATCAGTCCCGGCTACATGGCGGGTCTTTGGCGGCCAAGGATTGAATCCGCGATTGAACGAAAACCGCCGGCCGCTAGTCCACGACCTTGACCACTAGGCTACCGCAGCCCTCTGAAAAGAAAATACGAATGTTTTTGCGAGTGTTACTTTTATTATTTATTTTGAATTTCCTCACTAATGAATATTATTGTAAATTTTTTTGAAGGAATACAGCTTTGGTCAAAAAAACAAAAATTGTTATTTTCATATTTCATTTTTTGTGAGTTTAATAAAAACAACAACTCTTTACAGGAACGTTCTACCCTTACAAAAAGATTAAACATGACGTCAATGCAGAAGTTCGTGCAAATTTATAATTAAAATGTCTTTAAAAAGTTTTTATGATCAGAAATATAGTACTACGTTTGAATATTTGATCATGATGCATAAAGAACCAGTTTCTCCAATTTAAGTCGCTTGTGGCCTTAGGCTTACTATAAATTCCAGAAATAATTTAACTCAAAAAGGGCATCACAGGCAGGTGTCTAGTTTGATATTTTGTTATATCTGATAAAGAGACCGGATATATATACATGGACAAATTTTTTTAGTATGCTTTAAACTTGTTAAATATTTATAATATTAAATGATGACTAAGAAAATGGTGATATGATCGTTTGTTGAAATTGGGTCAAAGATGTTAAAAATGACCTTGCCGTGTGAATTCCATTATTTTTAATGATAAAAAAAAGTCAAGTGTTATCTTTTCGAAATAAGAGCTATCTAAGATATTTGCAGAATACATAGTAATTTGTGTTTTTACCGTGCTTAAGTCATTTTATTAATTAAATTTAGTTTTAATGTTTAAATTTTTACATGCTTCTTAAGAGATGACTTGGCTATTTAATTTTCTCTATCGAACCTCTTGAGATCTGTGAAGGCCAAATAAATTTGTTTCGTGATGCTCTCATTATTTTTTGGACATTTTTGTTGATTCTCGGACCTACGACTTATCTTTATCTTTTATAGCAGCAATTCTTAACCTTTTCGATCCAGGTATCCCCCAGGTAGTTTGGTTCTTTTCTGTGTACCGTCAATAAAAAAACCCATTGATTCTTTCCCCCACAAAATATTTTACAAATTACAAATGCCAGACACTTCTAGAAAAAAAAAAAAAAAAAAAAAAGGAGTGTATTGAATTAAATAAAATTATTTTTTTTCATTGTATATATATTTTTATTTTTAAAGTAAGCAATCACATTAACGTAAAAAATTTAATGGAATATTTCATAGTGCATTGATTCACAATATTTCGAAACATTAGGCTCAAAAGAAGATAAATACAATCTCAAATTCGGAGCTACGTTCAATTTGCTACTACATTTATTTGTTATGTAAGTATACAAAATAACGCTCATTCAAAAAAAAAACAAAAAAAAAAAAAAACACCTTCGTACTAGAGGAACAGCAAAAAATACGTTATGGCATTTTTGGAGAATTCTATGCATTCGTTCTCGCGATGAGCCCAAATATTTTGAGGTCACCATTCTGCCATTGAAGAGATGTTTCGGAGTGATATTTGGTGCGAGTTTCAGCAATTTCTCCTTTACAGGAAAAAGATAACTGACAATCTTAATGCTTTAAAAAAAACTCTACCTACTTTTTAAAATTCTTTTTATTTTTTTAGATTTTTTTTTTTTTTAGCTTTGTGACCGCCATAGGTGGGTTTCTTCCAGTCTCCTACTGGACTATAGCCTAGAAGCTCGCTACTTTAA
>BMAW01125749.1:0-13910 GCA_019974015.1 Nephila pilipes | reverse complement strand
ATTTAGCATACCAATCCTTGATGGTTGATTTTCCTGGGGCAGTGTCCGGAAACTCGGCATCAAGCCAAGTTTTTGCTTCAACTGTATTTTTTCCCTTCAAAAAGCAATATTTTATCAACACGCGAAATTCCTTTTTATCCATTTTTTTCACAATAACAAAAGTTGCTTCACTCAAAATGCTATAATTCACAAACTAATGATCCAACAGCTGTCAAATTTATACACGCATCTTTTGAGGGTTAGGGCTAACTAAAAAACATATGGATTTAATTCTAGTAGCGCTATCTATGTGTCAGGCCGGGGACTTTTCAATTGACCTGTTATAGCAGCCTGTATTATTCCTCAAGACGAATTACTGATAATACACGACTCAAAATTTTGAAATCCATCACCGTTAGCTGTACTAAAGTTTCTCAACAATATTTCGAATCAAACCAATATTATATAAATTATTGAAAACTACTAATAAATTCAAATGACTCGAGCAGCAAATTTTTTTGTGGACAGTATATATATATAGAACAAGCAAGATTAATTCACAAACGCAGTGATTCACAGCAGAATAAAAAAAATAATCATTTTAAACTTTTGAAAAGTATTTTAAAATAACTTTGAATGGTAATTCAATTGCACGCTTAGCTATAAAATTAGATTTGAGTTTTGTTTTATTGCTGTCGCACTAGAAGCAACACGAAGGCTATTGGCGAAGGACCTCGTAATTTTGAACCTCGGTCAAGTGATGAGGACGATACCTGAGTTGGCACCCCCCCCCTCTCCTAACTTCCACAGCATGCCAACGGGAGGACTTTGGGCCCCGACAGATTTAACGTGCATCAGCCCTGGCTACACGGTGGGTCTTTGGCAGATAAGGATCGAACCCGTGACTGAACGAAAACCGCCGTCACGAATCCGAGACCATGACTACTAGGCTACCGCGGCCATTCCACAACGGGAGGAACTTGGGCTCCCACAGATTTAACGTGTATCTTCTCCTGCTACACTGTTGGTCTTAAGTTGCATCAGAGCTCGAATCCGTGATTCGACGAAAACTGCCAGTCGCAAGTCTGAGGACATAACCACTAGGCTACCGCGGCCACCAAATGAGATTAGAAATAACAGAGCCTCTTGGCGATTTTACAGAAAAGGTGGTGAGTTATGAAACTGTTTGCCAAAGTCATAATAATACATAAGAAATGTCAAAAATGAACTGTACACCAAAAGTGGACAGATTTTAAGGATGAAATTGGCAAATTTAAATGTTATTAAATGAGAATATTAAGATATATATAAATTAAGGGAACAAATTACAATATTTACTTATAAATAATCATAACATTTGAATGTAATTAAAAAAAATTATTAATTCTCATAAATAATTATAGTAAATTTTCCATTATAATTATGGCTATTCATAATTGATGATATTTATAATTTTAAATTAATTTAAAATAATCATAAGTTAGTTAATTTTTTACTGCATAATTATAAGTGTGTGATGGTGAAGTCTTATGCCGCAAGAGTCAGATGTGGCCATGCTGCGCCAAACAAGGTGTAACTATGATCTAGACGCTTGATTGAGTGATAGAGTGACAGTATTTGTTTTGGCGCAAAAGTCAAATGTGGCCATGCTGCGCCAAACTTAAGTAAGTGAATGAGAATAAGGCTAGTAAAGTGTAAAACTCATCTAAACGTGTAAAAAATTGAAAAAAAAGGTAAAATTTTGGTTGACAAGAAGGCCGGTCTAAAACAAAGATGGATTGCTAGGGTATCCTGGGGGCGCGCCACCCAAGTTTACATGTTTACCAAAGAGTAATTGAGTGAATGTAAAGGTTATTGGTATAAGAGCCAGATGTGGCTATGCTGCGCCAAACGAGATTTAACTGTGGTCTAGATGTGAAAAATTAGAAAAAAAAAAAATGGTTGACAAGAAGGAGGGTCGAAAATAGAGAAGGGTCGCTAGGGTAACCTGGGGGTGCGTCCCCCGTGTTTACCAAAGATAGCAAAATCCAAGGGAAAGAAAAAGATCTCTTGGGTGCCTCGAGGTCATGATGCCCGTACTTACATGAAGGCAAGTCCCTGAGGTCCCCTGATATAATCCCCTGAGGCAGGATGCCTGGCTATACCCCCAGACGCTGATCCTTGTGGTGACCGGGTATGACAGAATAGTCCCACTGTAGCTCATGCATGTCGTAAAAGACGACTCAAATGGGTACCCAGTGTCTGGGGGTATAGGCGGGCACCCAGCCCCTGGGGATTATATCAGAGGACCTCAGGGACTTGCCTTCTTTAGGTAAGTACGGGCATCATGACCCCGAGGCATCCTATGGATCTTTTTCTTTCCCATGGGTTTGACTGTCTTTGGTAAACACGGGTGACGCACCCCCGGGATACCCTAGCGATCCTCCTCTATTTTTGACTCTTCTTCTTATCAACAAACTTCTTTTTTCTTTTTTTCAATTTTTCATTTCTAGACCATAGTTAAGTTTAGTTTATATTAACGTCGCACTAGAAGCAACACGAGGGCTATTGGCGACGGACCTCGTAATTTTGAGCCACGGTCAAGTGACGAGGACGACACCTGAGCTGGCACCCCCCCTCTCCTAACATTCACACCACGCCAACGGGAGGACTTTGGGCCCCGACAGATTTAACGTGCATCTGCCCCGGCTACACGGCGGGTCTTTAGCGGCCAAGGATCGAACCCGCGACTGAACGAAAACCGTCGGTCGCGAATCCGAACCCATGACCACTAGGCTACCGTGGCCCTAGACCACAGTTAAATCTTGTTTGGCGCAGCATAGCCACATCTGGCTCTTGTACCAACAACTTTTACATTCACTCTCTCCCAGACACTGGCTACCCATTTTAGTCGTCTCTTACGACATACATGAGCTACAGTGGGACTATTCTTTAACACCCGGTCACCAAACGGGTGAATTATAGATATAAATATAAGTATAAATAATTATAATGTATTATTCATATTTATAGTAGAACATAATGCGTGCATCAGCCCCGGCTACACGGTCGAGGTCATGATGCCAGTACTTACCAAAAGAAGGCAAGTCCCTGAGGTCCCCTGATATAATCCCCAGGGGCTGGATGCCCGGCTATACCCCCAGACACTGGGTACCCATTTTAGTCGCCTCTTACGACATGCATGAACTACAGTGGGGTCAATCTGTCATTCCCCGTCACCACACGGGTCGCACAATATGGAATATTTTCTTTAAAAAAATACAGTTATTCGGAACTTTATTATAATAATTTTATTTCGAATTTTACCGAGTATAATTTTGTCGGTTCTGCGATCGGACTGAAGGAAAAATTTTCTATTCTATTGTGTTCGTTCTCGTAGAAGGCACTGCTAACAATACATATTATTTAACAAATTTCATTTGGGTTGAAGTAATTTAATTTTTAGATATACAATAAGGTCGATACTAAATATTTTCGATCAACGCTACTCTTGAACATAAAAGCAATTGCAAGAATTTAAGGGAAAAAAAACGTCATTCGCCGAAATTATATTAAATATTTATAAAAACGAAACATTTTATGTTGGAAAGCAAAATAATTTCTAAACATGCTAGTAACATTTAATAATGTCAGAATTGTACATAGGATCAAAACATCAAAAGACAAGTTTCATAAAACAAATACAAATTCTTTCAAGCAAAAAAAAAAAAAGCTTATTAATAACAAAAATATTTTTCAACGTATTACTAAAATGTCTAGCATCCTTATTTTACACAAAATGAATCAAAAATCGAAATAATACTTTTTATTGTTCGCTCGAAGTTTTCTAACCGAAAATTGAAAGCTTCAGCTATATTGTCTCGAGACAGGTTCACACGAGTCTTTTCATCTTCAGAACCATGTCCAGTTGACTGTGCTTTTGCATTGATTATATTTGTAGGTTTTGGAACCCGACTCGGCTCGGAGGTTGTTTCAGAGTCATTTGAATAAGCGATGTTAAGATGACTGGGGGAATTTGAAGCTGACATTTCAGCTCGATTTGGTATCAATTGTCTCTCAAACAAATCGGGTTGACGCAGTTCAGTTAAGAGAGATCTATCCACTGATGAAATCACTTTGTTCACTAAGTCAGTGAGCTCGGATGGGGTTCCGATTATTTTTACTTTCATGTCAGGTGTACTAGGCGGGTGAAAAATGTACCGTTTTATTTTGTTTTTGATTTCATCGGGGGAGTTATCAAAACTGGGAATATTCCCTGAAAATTCTAAACTACCAAAACAATCCTCAAAACCCTTTTTCTCGAGGTATTTTCCGAATAGTTTCCAGCCACCACGCATTTTGAATTCTTCTTTCAAAACGTTCTCGAACAGTACGGTCAAAATGGAAGGAGTCAGTTCATAAAAAGGTTTTTTCGTACTAAGATACATAATTTTTCCTGCTGCTGTAACCAGGGAGCACACTTTGACGAATCTTTCATACTTATCACAGATTTCATTCTTCTCTATCAAGCAAGCTTTAATCACATTCAAAATATAAAATTTGGGGGAAAATGCCATCAACGCGCGTTCTTTTTTCAAGTATGTTGACCATGATTCCAATACTACGCATTCCAGCACACAAAATGTTTTAGCGATACTTTCGAATAAGTCTTCAGTTAAGGCCCCTTTCTCTACAAATGAATCAGGACATTCTACGTTCAAAAGTAGTTTGCCGTATTTGACATAATAACTAGGAAACATTTGGCTCATAAGGTGACGAAAGATCTGATCCTGTGCCATTGTAATGTAACAACACTAAAAAAAGCTTGAAAATGTAACATTTACTAACCTTAAAAGTTGAATTGTAGATATACTACCTTGTAGTGAATGGATATTTAAAGAAATCGTTGCAATTTACTTTCCGTTAGGAAAGCGTGCTTTGCGAGCGTTGTTTTAAATTTTTTTTTTTTTTGTCTCTTTTAAACTTAAATTGCTTCAACTCTTATATATATTAAACCCTAGTATATAAAATGTAAAACAACTGGTTCGATCTCGGTATTTAGCCGCGTTATAATGATTCTTTGGATGAGTGATGGATGTCGAGATATAGATAAGAATAAAAAGTAGTTTCTAGAAGGATTTTCCAGGGGAAACTGGCACACATTACGGGAGAAAAAAATTATTGAAAAATTCAATTTAGTGGTTCTGTACTTAAGATTAGGGCCACATCATCAATAAAGCCTTATTACTACCAAGATGTCAATCAGATGCTTCGGCGCTAAGCAAACAACAGGGATCACAATGGCCTCAACTTTAAGACTTCCGATTTCCGCTTACGGATTGGAACTTGTGTCCATTGAATCATGTGGATTCCATACGGAACATGGCAGTGTGCTAAACCCGAAAAACCATCTACTGTGATGAACCCGAAACAGAATTAATATCTTTGATGAAAATTAGATGACCAAAGAATTTAGTTTGTCATTTGTGCTTTGGTAGGATTGAGACTTCATGCTTACTGCACTGAAGTACAGACATAGAGTGCTTAATTTAAATTTAGTGTCTTTGGCACAAAGTTTTTTATTTAGCTTGATATCGATGTCTGTTAGTAATGGACCGTGTGATTCTGACGGTTTAATTAACGTCTTACTCAAAAGCTACATGAAGTCCACTGGCGATGGACTTCGTAATTTTGAGCCTCTGTGAAGTGACGAGAACCATACCTGAGCTGGCACACCCCTTCTTCCAAACTTTAACACAACGCCAACAGGAGAATTTGAATCTTTCGTTTTTTAATACGCATCAGCTCGGCTACATGGCGAGGCTTTTATTGGCGACAGGACTTAAAACATGACTCGACGAAAATAACGCTGGGCAACGAGTTCACGACCGGGACCATTCGGGTAACTTGGACCATCTGATTCTGAGCTACGATGAAGACAATAGATGAGGTGATACGACAGTGAGTGAGTGATAGTGAAATTTAGTGGCGCATGAGCAAGATATGACTACGCTGCGCCAAACAAGGTATAATTGTGATCTAGACATTTGAAAACATAGAAAAAAGGTAAATAGGATGACAAGGAGGGTCAAAAACAGAAAAGGATAGTTTGGATATCCCGGAGGCACACCACCCCAGATTACCACAGACAGTAAACCTCATTGGGGGGGGGGGGAATAACGAAGGTACCCTGGGGAAGTAATGCAAGTACTTACATGAAGGAGGTAAACCCTTGAGGGATTTAAAATCATAACTATATACACACACGTCCCAAATTATTTTGTTCCCATCAGGTGTCTAACCTGGGACCTTCCTCGTGTAAAACAGACGTGATTAACACTTCACCATACGAACACCTGATACAACACTCTGGAAACTTCTACGTCATACTATTTAGGTATTTTATAACTGAATTCAAATAAAGTTGCAAAAACCCCATATATTATTATACACAATGGCCTTACTAAAATTATGGATTCGAACCTTTGACCTAAAGGTCTGTAATTAGATTTGTGTCGCTGAACCTTCACTTCATTGTTTCCTGTCAATATAAACTATGATAAATCATAGGAAGTCAATGGCGTATCCGGAGAAGGGGGGAGAGAGATGCAAAGGGACGTATGCACACACCCTCGCAAGATTTTTTTCCTCGAAATTAAAATATTTCAGATGAATTCTTTTAATATATTATTAAAATATATTTTAAGAAAATGGCGCAATGGTGGACCAAGAAATTAATTTTGGGGTGGTGCATATCCTGAATACCACGAAAGAAGCAATTTTTTAATTTAGAATTACCACTTGGAAAAAGTAAATACGCTATATCAGTATTATTTCTTCTATTTAAAACAGTTCCAGTGTCTATATATATATATATATATATATATATATATATATATAACAGGTCAATTGAAAAGTCCCCGCTCTGACACATAGATGGCGCTACTAGAATTAAATCCATATGTTTTTTAGTTAGCCCTAACTCTCAAAAGATGTGTGTATAAATTTGACAGCTGTCGGATCATTAGTTTGTGAATTATAGGATTTTGAGTGAAGCAACTTTTGTTATTGTGAAAAAAAATGGATAAAAAGGAATTTCGCGTGTTGATAAAATATTGCTTTTTGAAGGGGGAAAATACAGTTGAACCAAAAACTTGGCTTGATGCCGAGTTTCCGGACACTGCCCCAGGAAAATCAACCATCAAGGATTGGTATGCTAAATTTAGACGTGGTGAAATGAGCACCGAAGACGGTGAATGCAGTGGACGCCCAAAAGAGGTTGTTGCCGACGAAAGAGGTTGTTGCCGACCTTAAAAAAATCCCCAAAATGATTTTGAATGACCGTAAATTGAAATTGAATGAAATAGCAGACACTCTAAAGATATCAACTGAACGTGTACATCATATCATTCACGAATATTTGGGTATGAGAAAGCTCTTTGCAAAGTGGGTGCCGCGCGAGCTCACTTTTGACCAAAAACAACGACGAGTTGATGATTTGGAGCAGTGTTTGAAGATGATCAAGCGTAATAAACCCGAATTTTTGCGTCGATATGTGAGAATGGATGAAATCATTTCACTCCGAAGTCCAATCGACAGTCATCCGAGTGGACTGCACACGATGAACCCGCTCCAAAGCGTGGGAAAACGCAACAGTCGGCTGGCAAGGTTATGGCGTCTGTATTTTGGGATGCGCATGGAATAATTTTCATTGACTCCCTTGAAAAAGGAAGGACCATCAACAGCGACTATTACATAGCGTTATTGGACCGTTTGAAGGACGAGATCGCCGAAAAACGGCCGCATTGGAAGAAAAAGAAAGTGCTGCTTCCCCAAGACAATGCACCGTGTCACAAGTCAGTAAAAACGATGGCAAAAATCCATGAATTGGGCTTCGAATTGCTTCCTCATCCACCGTATTCTGGCCCCCAGCGACTTTTTCCTGTTCTCAGATCTCAAAAGAATGCTGGCTGGGAAGAAATTTTCTTCGAATGAAGAGGTGATCGCCGAAACTGGGGCCTATTTTGAAGCAAAGGACAAATCGTACTACAAAAATGGTATCGAAAAGTTGGAGAGTCGCTATAATCAGTGTATCACCCTTGAAGGGAATTATGTTGAATAAAAAAAACTGATTTTGCTAAAAAAAATGTGTTTTACTATGGTAGGCCGGGGACTTTTAAATTGACCTGTTAAGTTCAATGCAACTGAGATTCTACGTCCTTACGAGGTGTTGTGGGGTGAGGATGCTAAGAGAATGATGCATCCTTCTGCTCGTCCGACACTGGTTCGAAGGTTCAAAATAACGAGTTCAATGTCGCGTCGTTAATTCAAATTTTGAATCGTTATCACGTGGGAGTCATGAGCCAATTGAAATTCCTTTCTTGTTCGACTGTCGAACACGAACCGGACTAGTTTTCATACAGACAGAAACATCCACGAATCAAATAAGTCGCAAGGTCACCTATCTCCGATAAAAGGGTGAACACTGTGATTCCGAAATCTCGACAAATTAGAAGCGTTTTATTCAGAGATGTGTTTCCCCCTTCTTTTATTATATAGTGAAAATTTCCAAAGTTCACAATGAGGGGGTATTGTGTTTGGACCTAAAAAGAATTTTTTAATCAGGAATGGAATATCTTGAAAGAAATAGTGATGGTGAAGTTTAATGGCACAAGAGCCAGATGTGGCTATGTTGCGCCAAACAAGGTGGAGTTGTGTTCTAGACATTTGAAAAAGAAGAAAAAAAAAAAAATGTTAGGGCAAGAAGAATTGAAAAGAGACCAATGACTTGATATCTTTTCTGAAATAATTGTATATAAAAGCTGAGAGAATGTATGTATGTTCTCCGAAAGAGAATGGGATAGCTGAAAGATTCATTAGAGTTATTGTAGAAGGGATCAGAGTAATTTTTCAGAATAGTGGATTTCAGTTGCGACTTAAGATGAAGTATTACAAGCATTTCTTCATATATGTAATCGTTGCAAACATAAAGCGACATAAAGTATAACATTTGAACAATTTGAAAAGCCTCGTTTGGAATTTGAACCATTTGGAAAGCCTCAGCCAGACATTTCAAGGTCTCTTGCGTATTGTCGTCCCTCGTGTGGTGACCGGATGTGGAAGAATAATCTCATGCTTGTCATAAGAGGCGACTCAAATGGATACCCAGTGTTTGGGGGTATAGCCGGGCACCCTGTCCCCGGAAATTATATCAGGGAACCTCAGGAACTTGTCTTCTTCCGGTAAGTACGAGCATCGTGACCTGGAGGCACCCTATTGATCTTTCCCTTGGGTTCGCTGTCTTTGGAAAACACGGGTGACGCACCCCCGGGTTACCCCAGTGATCCTTCTCTATTTCCAACCCTCGTCCTTGAAAACCAATTTTTGTCTTCTTTTTCGGTTTTTTTCCCCACCTAGATCACAGATTTATCTTGTTGGCGCAGCATAGCTACATCTACATAGCGCCATCAAACTTTATATTCGCTCACTCACTTGCGTTATTATCATATTAAGTATTAGTTACTCAGTGGATTCCAAGGGTTATTGTATTTTGATATCAGATAAGTAACCATACGCGTAAAATTAAATGAAACTAAAAATATAGTTTCATGTTTATTTGGACGGAAATCACGAGAATATATTCATTTGTTCGGATTCGTGGAATACGATGAAAACGATAGAATTAAAACACAGGAAGGGAAACCTGATAAAGAATCTGAATTAAAGCCTAAATTATCTGTAGATATTTCACAATGGTCAAGAATAGAAAGACCTTGGAGAAAACGCTTACGCATTTATGTTTATTATTATCCTTCAATAGGAAAACCGCATTTGTGGTCTATTAATAAGTATATTTAAGTATTGTGAAAAAGAAAATTTAATAACTTACTCTGAATTATTTAACTTTAAACATATTTATCAAGAAGGTAGAGACGTATCAAATGGTTCAAATATTAAAAGTCTGTAGATCTTTGTAGATCTTTTTCTGAGAGAAACTCATAACATTGAAATTCCTTAGTCGTTCGAACGATCACAGGATTTAAAAAAAAAATTGAAAATAACGCACCAAGAAGAGAGCTTTGAATTGAAATGAAATTTAAAAAGTTCTGTGCAAAGTTTTGCAAAGAACAGATTTAGTCACCCAAGGTGCATCTTTTTTTTATAATTATTATTAAATTACTCAATTTAATATAAGAATTAAAGTAAACGATGAAAGATCGAGAAATGGTCAATAGTACACTTTTCCAATATTTAAATTAAAGGAAACGATAAATTATTAAATTGAATATATTCAAGTAATTAAAGTTCAAGCAAACGATAAAAAACTGAAATGTGATCTGGTAAGCCAAAATGGGATCCTTTGGATAGCTAATAATAATAATTGGTTAAGTAATACCTATAGAAGATAAAAACAATCAACAAAAGTAAACTATGGACGTTAGCTGATCCTTTAAAAGTGTTAAAGTTGTAGGATGTAAATGGGTTTATTCTGTTAAGAAAGATACTAACTCAAAAACAAAGATTTGAATTAGATTGTATAAATATGTTTTCAACGGTTGTAAATTTTTACTTAGTTAAATTATTTTTCTTTTTATAAAGCTGCTTTCTTGGCTGGAATGCATGTACGTACAACTAGTTATTAAAAACTGTGAGTTAAAACTAGTTGAAAATTTGATTGCCTATTTGGGTGCAAATTGTGGATCCAACTTGATAAGAATACATTCAACTAATGGACACTTGATATGTTTAGGTAACATTCTTTTTTCATGGAAAGCAAGTAATCAGAATCTAATGTTATCGTTTTTAATTTGAATGTTTGTCAATTTATCCCTCACGCAAATCCATGCGGTTTATTGTATCGCTCCAACATTTTTAGGGAGCATCGCTTATGTCTTGAGGGAGCCGAACATATATTTCGGGCAAAAAACTTTTCAAATTTATTTTTGGCGAATTCTTTTTCTGAAATCTATTTTTTTTTCGCCATCTACAGATGGCAGTAGCTTCGATTTGCTTAACTTTTCTTGGTGAACTTATTTTCTTGAAATCAATTACTTTTATTTTCTAAATAATACTCTTCCATGTTTATAAGTTTTTTTCTTCATAATGATGAAGCGACATTTTTGCATACTTTAATGGGTTGGATTTTGAGCGAAATGATGGAAAAATTAGGATTCTTGCATCATTCAGTGTGTAAATTAATAAACCGACTTTTGGCAAATTTTTCACAAAAAAAAAAAAAAAAAAAAGTTGAAAAATGTCAACTTTGGTTTTTAAAATGTTTTAATTCGTTTTATCCAGAAATCTATCAATATAAACGAAATTATATTCATACAATATGCGAAATGGAATGAAATTTTGGACCTCTTTTTAAAAAAGAACAGAGCAGTTTTAATAGTCACTTGCGCGACTCTCCTAAAATTTCTGAAAATGTTATTATAAAATTAGTTTCTCAATAAAAAAAATTCTTATGCATCGAGCTGTGGATCGTTTTATTTTTCAATTCATCCGTGTGAGTAGCGAGCATACCAGCTAGTCTTACATATAAATTTCAGCGTGTTTCTTTGTTTATCCGTTATGCAAAACCATACCTTGTTTTATAGAGGCCGCTGTAGCCTAGTGGTCAAGGTCGTGGACTAGCGGCCGGCGGTTTTCGTTCAGTCGCGGGTTCGATCCTTGGCCGCCAAAAACCCGCCGTGTAGCCGGGGCTGATGCATGTTAAATCTGTTGGGGCCCAAAGTCCTCCCATTGGCGTGGTGTGGAATTTAGGCGAGAGGGGTGCCAGCTCAGGTGTCGTCCTCGTCACTTGACCGTGGCTCAAAATTACGAGGTCCGCCGCCAATAGCCCTCGTTTTGCTTCTAGTGCGACGTTAACAAAAAAACTAAACTAAACTAAACCTTTGTTTTATGGCTGGAATGATGTATGGAAGGAACCGTTAGTATATTTCGGCTATAAAAAAATTTAAAATTAAACATTCGTGAATTTTTTTCGAAAATCCCCATTTTCCGCGTTTCAGTTTTAATTATAATCAACACATGGCAGCAGGATATGCGTAACGAAACTTACATATTCCTTAAAATATGGAAAAACTTAACAAAATTGAGATATATCGATAAACAAAATATAACAATGTGATATTTATTATGAATCAGATCAAAATTTCATTAAAAAAATATCACATTGTTATTTTATAAACTACAATTTTTTTCCCGATTCTTTTAATTTATTTTATAGTCATAAGCGATTACAATTTTTTTTTTAAAAAAATAATTAACTGCAAGCTTCACCTACATTGGATTTAAATTCTTATATTTGGCTTAGCTATTTTATTTACTAAACCCTTCCTTCCTCGGGATCTAATCCGCACTTCACTCAAAATTTTTCAACATATTGTCTGAAAATTGCTCTTCATTAAAAAAAAAATTATACTTCTATTACGCTTGTTAAATTTTTTAATGCTAAAAATGAGTATACCAGTTTGACTAAAAATGAGTATACCAAATGAGTTTGATAATAATTAATCTCGTAAGCGAAATAAATAGAGCATCTTGCATAAATCTTTTATTCAACTTTGACTATTTGAATCCTTTTTGATAGCCGATTTTCATTTTTATGAGCAAATCGTTGTAAAAGTTATAATTGACAAGCAAATTAAAATTTGGTGCTTTGATTGTTTTGATTATATGTGTATTAAATCAAAGCATTTTATATTCTCTACGAGTGGCAACAGCAAATGTGTGCAGTTGGTGTAAAAAAAAAGCAACGTAAAAAGTAATTTAGCACTTATCTACTATACAAGGGAAGTTAAATGTAGACCAAGGTTATACAATGGTTCAGTTAAAGTGGTCTATTCAATAAAACTGATATGTTTTCGATTTTTCCTTGTAAATTTCGTGTCTATAAACATTCTTCACTACGATATAATCTTATGATTATATATATTCAATTATAACACATGGATCAATAAGTCCCGAGACTGTGCGGTCGTTTTTGCGATTTCCTCTGAAGCACCAACAAGTCAATATATAATAATCACTGTTGATCGATTTGCAGCACTTTTTCAAGGTAGTCAATGAAAATCACGCCACATGCGTATCCCAAAACTGACGCCATGTTTGCCAGCCCCGGCTGCTGCGTTTTTCGGACGCTTCCGGACGGCTTTCATGTGTATGTGCGCCACTGCCGCTTCGACTCTGGGGAGTGTAGTGGTATGTATCCATGTTTCGTCCATGGTCACGCTGGCTGACGCAAAGAAATCTTTTTGTTGCAGTAAATGGCGATAAACGGCGGATCATCGACTCGTTGCTGTTTTGTTCCATCAAGAGAAAGCAATCGCGGCACCCACTTGGAAAAACCTTTTTCGTATAATTTTCATGAAGGATGAAGTAAATACACTTCCATATGATATCTTCTATTGTCATCTCAGCAATCTCACGGGCTTCACTTTACGATCTTTCATCATAATTTTGTCACTTCACTCCACATTTTCCGGTCCAAACGCGGCTTCCACAAGGTCTGCCAGGCGTTCCGTCATTTTTATGTGTCGGTACGACCCCGTTTTAAACTCGGCAAACCACCGACAAATCCGTTGCTTTTGATGGTTAAGAGTCCGGGTAACATTTTTCAATCCATTGTTTCGCTTGCACAGTGTTTTTACCCATTAAAAACAATGTTTTATCAATTTTACTGAAATAGTTTTCCATTTTTCAAAACAAACTACAAAACGACTTTACTCAACCTCGATAACTCAGCTGTTTCAAATTGATCGACTTGTTTATTTACGATTTCAAGCAAGGTTAGTACTCTGAAAGACCTGGTTACTGGTTTACTACGAGCGCCATCTCTGGGTTAGTCTCGGAACTTGATGATCATGTGTTATATCTTACAATAACATCTGAATTCTATTCTAAAATAAAATTAACTGAGACATACTGAAGATAATGATCTTCTATCT
>BMAW01125748.1:268669-318745 GCA_019974015.1 Nephila pilipes | reverse complement strand
TACACTTTGCGCTAAAGATATGTGAATTACTTCGAAAAGTGAATCTGTATGATTATATCAGTAAATTTCGATTGAATTGTCATATTTTTGTCTATTAGAAAAAGTTATTGAATGCAATGGAATAACGATATGTTCCATTTTTGCAATATGCCAGAAAATAGAAGAAAAATGAATAAGGAACACTGCATTAGTTTAAATATGTTGACACATTTCTCCTTCTATTTGTATTAAGTGGGCACTCGTGCGGTGTGCGACTTTAATGAAGCTATCCGTGTGAATCTCGTTCAAGCTCTCAGAGCTTGTAGTTTTAATTTCTTTACGACACATTTTGAAGAGACTAACAGCGATAGCCTTTTCTAGGTTTAATTGGTCGTAAAGAATAAATAGCAACCTAGAGAGTTTTTGTAAAAAGTGCTATATATGCGTTTAAAGATGGAAAGGATATTTTTAAACTTTTCTGCTGCATTGAATTGCCCCATAAATCAGTTCGTTTACAACAAGTTTCCTGCGCAAGAAGAAATATTAATTTATTTTCGGCCAGTTGTATGAAAAATAAAAGCGTAAGCGTAACATTTAGAAATAAATTTAGTATTTTAATTATCCATTTTATTACAATTGCTGGGAAGAGAGGGAGAGAGAGAGAGAGAGACCGCAAGTAATAAACACACACACACACACACACACACATATATATATATAGGTGTGTGTGTTTATGTATATATATATATATATATATATGTATGTGTGTGTGTGTGAAAAACAGCTATATTTAAAATGTAAAATTAAAACTATCATATAAATCTATTATAACCAATTTAATAAATAAGATTATTGCAATTACATTTCTTAATTCAATAAAAGCAGTACAATAAAGTTAAAAGAAATAATTAAGCTTTAAATTAAAGAAAAAGTTTAAAACGGATTTAAAATCTTTAAATTTCTGTAAGTAAAAAAGTAAACAAAAATACACAAGAATTGAAAATAAACATATATAAAATGCAATAAAAAATTACCTGAATATAAATATAAAATTTAATTATATTTAATATGTAATAATTTAAAACCACTAATCTAAATATATTCATTTACTGTAGTGGTCATAATAGACATAAATATATCCTAAACCTACTTAGCAAAAATCGAGAAAAATAATTACTAAATAATAAAGTCAAACATTTAGATAAAGCTACTGAAGATGCTGTCACAGCTTATGTACTTCACTTAATTACTTCATAACAAAATAGTCAAAACCCAAATGCAAGCAGAAGTTCTCGTTCTAAAAACCAATTAAAACAAAGAAATATAACATAGCATAAACAAAGGAATCAAAAATTCATTTCGGGGACAAATTAAAATATTTGTTTAAAAAGTAAAACATACATATTTATGCAATATTTAAAAATAAATAAACTTAAAAATAGTAAAAAAATCTCTTACCTACTTCAGAGGCTCGTGATATTTATTACACTAATGCAAATTTTATTTTTGTTTTGTTCATATAGCTTATATTATTTGCATGTCCATGCGACTTTGCTTGGCGCATTTCCGTATGAATCTAAAAAGGATGTAGAATTGTAATATCCAGAATTTCAAGGTAAAATAGTCTTAGGATTATATATTGCACACAACCACGCAATGTATACGTTCATAGCATATAAAATCACCTTTTAATGCCTTTCTTCATATGCGAGTTGAATTAGAAAGTATTTCTAGCATTTTTTATTTCACTAAATATAAAATATGACAATATCTTTTGTATTTATTAAAACATTCTTGCTAAATCAACTTATAAATATATTCTTTTGTTTCTGTCAAGGAATTTGAAAGTTTCTGTAAACAGTAAGAATTTACAAACATAATTAATTAACATTGATTATCATAATTAACCCACATTATTTCATATTTTATACATCCGGAAAATTTGATGTATATGTTTTTATTTTAAGTTTTATTAGGGTATAAAATACATACACTTATATATATAATCTGCGGTGACGAAATATTCAGCATCACCAAAACAGTGTATTAGTTAAAATTCTGTTATAAGATTCAAAATAGTTCTTTTAAATTATTGTAACGAATTGAAATGTAACTGGTCGCGCGTTATACAAACATTTTGAATAGTTAAAATAAGTATGACGGAATTGTTTTTTTTATACAATTTTTAGAAAAAGAAACAATATAGAAACATAAAAAGATCAAATGCATTCAATCGACTAAATGCATGCAAATGCTATTTCAATCGATTAAACTTTACTGAAAATGGAACTATTTAAAATTTAAGATAAGAGCTTTAAACCAATGTGTGTTTCAAAATTAGGTTTACAAAATTTAATTCTGTTAAATAAGACACAAATTAAGAAATTATATTGACTATGAACAAATTAATATATATTAGAATTGAGCAGATCAAAAATTGGAATTGCTCTATTTTTTTTATGTAAACCAACAAAAAAAAAGTTTGGTGCGCATGGTTTGAGGAACAAACAAAACGATTTAAATTTTCTGTGGAAGGGAGCTTATTCTCGAAAATTTTTTTTGTATACCCAAAATACAAAAAAATTCTGTATTTTGGGTATGTTAATTTTTTGTATAAAGGTTTCCTCCATGCATAAAAATAGTGGAATAACAGTTTGTTGTTGCATGTCTTTATAATAATACATAAACATGATTAGACTATCGTGCAAAAATTGTATGGCGTTAAAATATTATTTCTTTGAAAATGATACGTGAATCATTGTCCGTTAAAAATTATTTTTGTGGACTAAAACTAAATGACGAAGAAATTTTATATATTCTTTTTTTTTAATATTTTTTGATTAAAAATTTTATTCCTTTGTTGGTTGAATGATTAATTTTTATGATAATATTTGATTAATTGCTTATTTCTTACAGTATTAATTGTCTGCTTTTATTCAATTGCTTACTTTTTGCATTTTTAATGTTCATTTGTTTTTAA
Source organism: Nephila pilipes (assembly GCA_019974015.1). NCBI lineage: Eukaryota > Metazoa > Arthropoda > Arachnida > Araneae > Nephilidae > Nephila > Nephila pilipes. The sequence continues at coordinate 315,786 of BMAW01125748.1, read as the reverse complement.
CAATTGCTCATCGCGTATGAAGTGGTTTGAAACAGTATCGAACATACAATTCGCCTAGGTATTCAAAGATACTTAGAACATTTTATCAAAATTTGTATCATTTTCAGCTACAGATTGAATTGCTTGGATTTTAAAACTGCGTTCAAGAAATGTACATATAAATATATAATTTCCCGTAAAAATTGAAACATGTCTTTAGTCTGACAACACTCTTCAAACGTAGAAGCCTTTTCTTATAATGTACCATTAATTTGGAATAAGGAAATAATTAATTTAAAAGATCTGGAAAAATTATCTTCCATTTTTAAAATTTCTTAAAATCTTTTTTTTTTTTTTCTCTTCTTTTACAGTTCACAGAAGAAGACGTAAAATAAGAAACATTTTTCAGTTGCCTTTTCATATCTCTAATGATATTAAAAACATCTCCTAATGAGATTCGTTCTTTAATACCCAAAATAGTATTTAGGATAAAACAAAATACAATCATATAAATTGATGTTTCAATTGTATCACTTTGTGAGATTGTATTTTGTTGAATCAAGTGTACTCGCTCCACTGAGTCCACGTTCATTCCTCGTTGTTTATGGCTACAAATTGAAAATCAGAGTGACGTACAGCGCTTAATATTTCTATACACCCCTCAGATCCTAAGGTAACCTGGTGATATTTTCCCCCCTTAAGGTATACCGTTTTTGGTTAACAGGATGACGCTTTCCAGGATTTTCTAGCATTCCTTCTCTATTTTCGACCCTCTTTCTTCTCAACCATTTCCTCCTTTTCATTCCATCTTTCTTACGTATTAAACTTTGCTATACATGGTTTAGTGCTGCATAGCCACATTTAGCTCTTGCACCATAAACTCCGACTTTATTCACTCATTCAGTCTATGAATTAATTTTTTTATATAAGTTTCCTCTTAAAATTGGTGGAGAGATTATAGATGAGACTTAAGATATTAATATAAAATAAATGGAATCATTAATATAGGAGATATTGAAATTCATTTGCGTAGTCGCTGACATTGATAGACACCTCCAATCTAGATTTAGGTTTAAATATTGAGGTAGTTGTAACATACATCTTATTTATCTTAGTTGTATTTAATTGTCATCCGTTCGCCTTCATGTAGAAGTTTATTTTAGTTACTTCTCCTCTCAAGCTGATAGTCATCAATTCATAATGATGAAATAAAGGAATGATCGAATTATTACTATAAACTTTGTAGCCCCAAAGCGACACCTAGACTTTTGTCTAGAAATAAAATAGAACAAAATCTGTTTAGATTCTCTATATTTTATTTAAAAATGAAAGTTTGTGAATGATTTTGTCTTATATTACTTTGAAATTTGTTGAATCAAATACCAAAGAGTTTGAACTTTGATTTTGTTTATGTATTCAAATGTCTTTTTATTCGAATAAAAAAAATGTCAAAATATTTTGATATAAGATTCAACAAAGGTCAAAAATACCACTTCTTGATTTCATAGATATTATTTTTGATAACATTCGTAGCGTTTTTCGCTTTATTTTGTCCAGGTTTTATTTAAACTTCCAATAAACATTTCAGGATTCTTAAATTCTACTTAAGTATTGTATGTTGTCAAAATTTTAAAAATGAGTTTGTAATTAGTTTCTTGTTCTCCTTTCATTAATTTCTTTTATTTTCAGCAAGTCTTTATTTCGCAAATGTTCTGAATTCAATTGTATTCACTTCCCTTGATGGCATCTAAAATCATTTTATTCATTGCATGAAATACAAGGTATGGCATTAACATTCGGTGAACGATGTTAAAGGCTTGAGCATGCTCAGAAGTGGGCGAAAGACAATGATGGAAAAAACTACTCCAAAACCTGTTTTCACATGTCTAAGCACATCATAGAAATACGTATAGTAAAAATGTGTTATTAATATTCTATTGTAGAAAAGTGAAGTAGTAGCTATCGCGAATTAAAATAAAACCTAAGAAAAAATTCAAAGTTCTTGGTAAATCTGCTATAAAAAACTATCTGAACCAGCTTTTTCTAATCTCAGAAGAAATAGGTAAATATTTGAAAACTGAACTCTCAATTCCTTCAGTTTCACTTACTCGAACCCGAACGAATCGATAAGACACAGTTTAATTTATCATTACTAGTGATAATTCAAGCGTGTTTTGGCAAGTATTCTGAAAGAGAGAATTGACAGGTATGAAATTTAAATATTCGTAACTTTTAGTTATCATTATAATTGAACTCAATTCTCCTTTCCTTTGATTATGCATTTTTGTTATTTACTATTAAAACTTGGTAAGGGGAAGTGAAGCTATTAATAAATAGCAAGCGTTACAAGTTCGTATCGAAAAATCTAAAATAAAAACACTGCTTGATGTATTCTTTAACATGAAGGGCCTGCTTCATAAAGTAAATTTCAGTTATATTGCTTCATAGTTCAGTTTATTATATTCAGTTATTTATATTGCTTCATAGTTCAGTTCAGTTTATTATTGCTTCATTTTCTTTAAAAATGCAGCAATAAATGATAATAGTTACGAAGCTATAGTACAAAGGAGACATCGTGTACGTCCAGAATACACCACTGTGGGGTCTTGGTACCTTATCCATGATAATACCCATCATAATTCATTTCTCGTCCAGACATATTTCCTAGCCAGAAGAGATGTGTGTCTTGCTCGTCCACCGTACTCACCTGATCTTGCTCCAGCAGATTTCTTCCCTTAACTGAAAAAAAGCTCTAAAGGTAGAAAACATTTATGGTATTTCAGACATTTAAAGTTTTATGTCTAGGGGTCGTCATTCTTTATTGAATTAGGCTTTTGTGTCCAATTTTCAGGAACTGCATAGTCGTTATCAAAAGTGCAGAACTTTCAGTGGTCAGTACTTTCAAAAAATACAAATCGTCTGTTCCTTGATTTACTTAATAAAGCACAACGCCAAATTTTGTTGTCTTACCTTATATTTTGGTTTGTGACATAATTTTAGGAGGTTCATTAAAATACACAAATTAATTCATTATTTGAGTGTAGACCATAATAGTACAATTTATTAGTTGAAACACTACATACGTGCGTGTATATACGTATTATCTTTTTTTTAAAATAAGATCTTACTTCATCAGTTAATTTTTACTATTCGTTGCAACTCCAAAAAAAAAGAAAATTAATTGGATCATAGTGTAGGTGATAGTTTTTCCATGTATTTTAATAAGAATATATATTATAATAAGTTATAAGACAACGTCGAAGGGCTTTAATAAACGATTCAAATATCAAATCCGGATATTTCTCAATTTATTTTCATGTAATTTTCATTAACATTTAATAATCATTTATATTCTCAACACAGTAATATAAAATATTTGTTTTCGTTTTTAATTTAGAAATGTCTGTTTAAAATGCGATGTTCTAGATCAGCGTTTCTTAAACTTGAGGATAGCGACCTGAAATGGGGGCAGAAGATTTAATTTAGATACGTGAATTTAAAGAAACATTAATCGCAATCATTTCATTAATATATTAAACTTTTTGTGCAGCACAGTTATAAAAAAGGAATACTAGCTAAGTTGAGTTATGAAACATAGTTATACATCGGATAAAGTACCTCTAAACACAATGTTATAGGGTTGTCGCATTGCAATTTAAGTATGTTTCTGAATCCAAATGTGACCCCAAACGCATTTGTAACGTCCTACCCCACAGCGATTTATGTGAAAACGTTTTAATCGTATTTTCAGTTGTTTTTGTTTCTTCACGGGTGTGTACCTCATAAGAACAATATAATATTGTATTTGTCCGTTTTATTCGATTAAGGCTGGTATTTATTTTAATAACTATAATAAGAGAAGTTATTTTATTTATTTATAACATAACATCATTTTTTTTATCATTGAATAGTAAAAATGTTGAATATTTAATATTTTAATGTAACAAATGAGTTGTTTTAATTTAATAAATTTAAATAATAAATAAATAAATTTTAATTTTAATTAAATAAATTGAAATTAAAATGTATTTCTTTATTATTTTTGGAATTAAATTAGAACTGAAAAAACATAATTTTTTCATGCACATACTTATGTTTGGAAAGGAAGGGCGGGGGAGTGGTTCGAAATCCATAAGCAAGGGAATGAGGCCTTAGGTTTAAAGATTTTTAAGAACTATTGTGTGCGTTCGAAATAATATCTATATGACTAAATATTTAAATTGGTATAGCAAGACAACACTTTATTGTTTCGTTTTATTGCGTTATGAATTTTACAATGTTTGTGAATTGGGTAGTTTTAATGTGTTTATGATCATTCTTTAAATCTGACTTCTTGAATTTACTTGTCTTTCCTTCTTTAATGAGTAGATTAAATAAATTTTCTTATTTATGTTGCAATAAATCCAGATGCATTTTTAAACTTACGTTCGATTCGTTATTTTCTTAATGTAATCCAGTAATTTTAACAGTATAATAATTACTGTATTTTTATTGTATCAAAAATTTCGATTTGATATTATTAACTATTATTAAGTTCTGAAAAATGCAAAAGAATTTTTTAAAATTTTTTATTAACATTTTAAAGCCAAGGTCTTAATTTTTAAAATTTACTTTTAGATTTGAGCGTTCATATGCATGTAGAGTAAAAAAGTAATCGACCTTAATGATGGAAAGTTAATTAGTTTTTATTAGAGTGTTTTTCTTTTCTCATTATCAACACTTAAAAATTTATGATAATTTATATTTATATGTATGCGATTTATGAATGTTAACATTTTAGTATTATTTTCCAATTTTTATATGTTTCGAAATTAATTTGAATTTCTTTAATCTGGTAATAATGCATAATAGTTTATAAAACAGTCAATTACCCAGAAAAAACTTCTTTAAATGCTGTAATTGACATTCTATATATTTAAAAGTTGAATTTCGCAATTGAAAAAAAATTGTATGCTTGTCTTTTTATTATATAAACTTTCGTTATAATTTTTTGGAAATGTTCTTTTAGGTATGTTAAATTTTTAAGTAGCTAAAAAAAGTCCATTTCTATTTTTGCGCCATTTTTTTTTCAAAAAGATGCTTCAATATATAACATTTTTTAAATAGTTATACTTTTGTGTTGTTAGCAATGTTCCATAGGATTTCATAATAATTAGTTTAAAATGTTCTTTAATATATATTATGCAAAAGCTAGATTTTAAATTCCTGTACAGATAAAAGGAAAAATTTGGTAATCGTTCTATTTTTGTTCCGTTTTTTTCTCAAAACGATACATAAAATATAACATATTTTCCATGCCTCGAAATATTTATAAAAGAACTCCTTTTGAGATAGTGATCGACTAAAGTTTCCATAAAACTTTCTTGAAAAGCTGAAATCCTAAAATCTATCTCTTAGAATGTTGCCATAGGGCAGAATTTACTTTGGTCGAGTTTTTATCGAAAGAAGTTCTGAGGATATTGACTGGAGGTGAAAAGTTGAAAAAGAAATAGTAATACTTTTAAATTGAGCAGTTAAATTTTTGGCGTCTTCTTTTGAGATGAAAATAATGATGCGAACTCTGTTGTTGGCTGAAAACTATACGCAGAACTTAAATTCTCAAAAAGAACAAGTCGAATCAATGAAGGAATTCTGTGAATAGTATCTTTAAGTCATTGTTTCTTAAGAAGATTTGCTTACCCCGTGAGCTTATTAGACTAATTAGCTGTTTTGAGAGCGAGATTCATTTGCCTAATTAGTTGTTTGTAAGTCGTGTTTTATAAACATTAAAAGTGCTAATTTAAACTCTTTGTTAAAAGAATCGAAGTTGTATCTATACATTGTTAAAATGAAGTTTTCTATTGGAAACAACAAATAAGGAAGGAAGGAACTACTGGAACAATTCTTGAATATCGTTTGCTAGGATCCCGAGACATTGGATAAGTCACAACTTGGAAAAAAAAATGGAGTGATGTACAAATAGATGAAGGAAAATAAAAAAGAAACTCATATGACCGGTTTTAAAAATATTGAAATTGTTTTCCAAATATAAAACTTTTCCTTTTGTTTGATTAAGAAAACTCTAAATATTTTCTTAGCTTTTCACTACATTACGTTTAATTAATTGTTCTATGAGCTCAATTTGATGCTTGGGAACACTGCAAAAAATACTGCTTCCGTTAATTGGCCATAAATAGGAAGTTTAGATTATTTGCTTTGATAATTTTCATTTAATTATTTGGTTGGTTTTTTTAATTATAAAAATTTTTAAAAAGTGCTTTTTTTTTCTTGCATAAAATGTGTTCATAATTAATAGCTTTTAATTATTTACTAAAAAAATTTAATAAAAATATTTTACTGGTGTAATTGTATATTTATGGAAAACTATTTTTACTTATGAATAATTTCTCTAAGTAATAGTTTGAATTACAACTTACGCTACAATTTTAATTAAAAAAATTTAGGCAATGAAGTATTAAAAGTTAATTATTATTTAATTAATTTGCATTCATGTTTAAATATTGAAAAATATGTAACTATTTTTCATTATAGTCATGAACTCTGTGCTCATATAATCTATATTGTTACTCTAGATTTAGTAATGTTGATATGATTGAAGTGTTGGCAATTTTTAGAAAGGGAAAAGAAAAATGATTTTTAGAAAAAGAAAAATTAAAAATAACTTTCCAACTGAAAATCCTTTAAATGAAACCATTTAATTACTTTCAGTGAATTAGTTACTTTCATATAACTTAAGACTTATGAAAGAAAAAGAAAAATGTTTCCTAACAATCTTTTTACATTTTTAAATTTATAATAAATGCATTAATAGAAATACTTACTGCATTACAGTCGATTAGTTTTACTTTCATATAACTTCACACTTTTGAAAAAAGTATTTCATATAAGCTTCAGACATGTGATTTAAAAAATATGTTAATCATTTTTTTAATTGATTGGAACCTATTAATTACTTTCTTGTTCATAATTCAATACTGCGGAAAGAAAAAAAAAGTATTTCATACGAGCTTCGTGCATTCAGATTTAAAAAATACTCGTATGTTAGCAAAAAATTATTTAATTGATAGCAGCCAATTTATTTTTATATAATTTAATACTTTTGTAAGAAAAAATATATTTCGTATGGGCTTTTCGTATATTACTAGACTGAAATATATGTTAAAAGTAAAAAAAATAAAATATCACCAAAGAATCTCATTCTAATATAAGAACAATATTAAATAGTTTATATACACTAAAATTTGTCATAGAACAAATTTATTTCATTTATAGTTATGTGAAAAATTCTAAGGATGTTTCCATTACGTAACAATTATAGAATGTCTATGTGCTTGCATTAAACTTCCAAAGAACTTTCATATTAGTTTTCATCATTTTTATCTTGTTGATATTTCTCATTTTTCTAATAAATTTGCAGCTCGATTACTTCAAAATAAGCTGCAAAGTAAATTTAATCATGGTTTCTCTGTGAATATCGTTAAAAATGTAGCGAAAATATCGAAACAAAAACTATTCTAGTCATTCCAAAATTTTTACAGAGAGCTGCGATGAATCGTTCCAAGTCAGATTAATTAACGGAAAGGGGATTAATTTACACGTGCCAGTGACTTGGCTAATTTCTTCGATGGAATTTTGATTTAGCTTCCACCAATGGCAACAGCCGAGTTTAAACGAATAAAAACATTCAGCCAACCTCGGTTGAAAGGCCTGTGTGGGTTTTACGCATGCGATAAAATCTTTCGTTCATGTGACGGTGAGATAGATATATGAATGATTTTGCAAGGATAAGAGCAGCCTATTTATATGGTAATTTATTTATCATTCTGTAAACGCTGTGGCATATTTATGATTTGAATATCAGGATAAGTGACGTGAGTATTTGAATACACGGAAATAGGTATTATTCCACTATTGTCAGCGGAACATCTTGGTTTTTTTTTTTTTTTTTTTAAGCGAATACAATTGTAGGTTTCAGTTCTTGCTCATATCACCATTATCGTTTTTTTATTGTATAAATTGTAGCTTTTTCCTTCTTTCTCAATTAATAAGTGAAAAATGAAGTCCCGAATGAAAATGGGTACAATGAAACTCGTTTAGCGCTACCTCGATGAACGCTTTTTTTTAATAACGCGCTCCATTTGTTTTGCAACATTTCATTGTGTAATTTCTTTCTCTTGTCCTTATTAGTTTTATGATAAATCAATTTGTATGGTATGAACTCATGTAGAAAACCCTAAATAAAGAAGAAAATGAATGGCGTATGTTTAAGTAATTTGGTAATATTTTTGAACATGTATATAATTCTTATGTATGACACAGAATAATTATTTCTGTGTAGAGTACATCATAATATGCCAAACATATGCGTGTGCCTAATTTGTAAATTAGCGTTATTCTCTTATTCGACCTGAAAGAATAAATTAACGATTCAAAACTTTTTCCTAAAAAAAATACTACAAATTCTTACGTGATTGCGATTGTATGATAACGTTGCACTCAACAGCAACACGAGGGCTATTGGCGACGGATCACGTAATTTTGAACCTCGGCTAGAGTATCGAGTACGAACCTCAGCCGGCATCTCCCTCTCCAAATTCCCATACCACACCAACAAGAGGAGATGGGGCGTTGCCCAATTTCTAAAATACAACAGCTCCGCTACACGGTGATTCTTTAGTGTCATCAGGGCTCGAACCCGCGACTTAACGAAAACAAAACCAACCACGAGTTCTCAAACATGACAATTAGGTTCCGAGGTCACTACAAATTCTAAATAAAAAAAAGCCAAGATTTTCTCATTACAAAAATGAACTTCATATTTTTTCGTGCATATTTATGTGTTATGTAATAAATATTGTATTATGCAAATTAATATTGAAATAACTTACAATTAAAATAAAATGTTCTTATGTTTGGCCGCATGTTTCTCTTGTTTTGTTTGCTATGTGTTATTATGACCTAGTTTAACACTGCTTCATTAGATGATCTGTGTCGTCTAGAAACGAGTATTATGTGTTAAACGAGGTTTAACTGTAGTTCAATAAATTGCAGGATAGTATATTGCTTTATCTCATACAAAATGCAAATATGAGTTTTTCATACTCTTTATTCGAAAGTAAGATTTTGAGAAGTTTTATTATAATTACTTTTGTTAAGTTCATAACGTTCTGTAATTGGAAAGGCCTTCGTTGTAAAATTCGGAATTTCTTTTTCAATAACTAAATCTTAACTATGTGGGATGATGGATTTCTCATATATTTTTTTTCCTGAAGAAATGTGAAAGAATACGGAAGCATGATTATGAAGGTTTAAAAACTCTTGTTAAAAGTTTTGCTGCCGTTCTCATCATTATTTTTCAGGCAAATGAACCAGGTAAAAAAAAGCTACCGTAAGAAGTTTCATATATAAAACAGTTGATAATTTAACGTTTCTCGGAGAATGTAGATTTATTTTATAGCACAATTATGTATTGCTATGAGTTTTATATTTCCTTAAATTATATATTATACAAACCATTTCTAATATTTTATCATATTAATTTGGTATTATTTTTTCCCTAATTTTATTTACATTAATAAAAATGACTTACATTGTTACATTCGCTAAAAGTAAAATAAAAACAAAATTTAATAAATCAGTTAAGAAATCAATAGTTAACTAGTCAGTAAATATATCATAAAAAAGGCTATTAGAATTATTAAAATAAAAATAATATAAAATACAGAATGTTTTAATAGTTATAATCTAAAATAAATTAATGCTGTTACAGGCGGCAGGTTGTTTAATACAGATTAATCAAGAATTAATGGCCAAAATATCCTGATCAGCATTTATTTTAATTAATAAGGTAACACATAAAATTCAAATGCAAAATATTAGAAAAATAAAATTTTAATTCTCTAATGTACTAAAAAAATTACAGTACCTGAGAAACAGATGACACAAGCACAACTATTTTTTAAATAAAACAAAATAGTACATGAACAAGTAATATATATAAAAAAAGATTTAGGTCAATTCCTATTCAAGTCAAAAAAGAAATTTTTTATTTTAGTTACTTTTTATTAAATAATTACAATTAATTTAAATATGTATATACATATGACAGAATCACAATATTAAGTGGTAAAAGAAATTTTTTTTCCAGCGATCTACACGCTTCGTCAATGACGGTTTTTATTCCTAAATTTATATCCTGCTAAATATCTTATATAAGAGAAATTTTTTTCTCCCATATAAAACTAAAATGAATTATTTGAAAATCAAATAAAAAAAATTTATGCTTCGACAAGACTCGATCCGAAGGCATGAATATTCTACGCCGACGCTCCACCAACTTTGCCATTGCAGGCAAATGACGTAGTTGAAGCATTGGCCTGTTTCTTAATCCATTCGGTAAATTAAATGGTAGAAATGCAGTTTAGACCAACCACCCTTGGTGACAGGAATTATTTGGTAGTATTTTGCCAAATGTGGCTACCCTGGTCCGCTTGGTGGACTTAAAGCTCACCCCCTTACTTATTTACTTATTTTCACTCATGGAAATTAGGAGAATTAGTAATTCCCTCTATATATTAAAGTTACAGTTAAAAACACTTCGGAAAAATTATTACAAAAAGAGTATAAATAATATAAATTAAAAATATTAAGTTTTACCAAATTATTAAAATGTAAATAAAAACATTATTAAATCATAACAAATAACTAATGGTAATATACTAAATTATAAAATTAATTTCCAAAAATTAGTTATAAAATGTAAACTAAGGACATTTCATTATGTTCCTTGGTTATTAATTAAATGATAAGTAATTTTACTTTATAATTACATACATTTTAAATTGGTTTTGAGGAAACTTATAAGATAATTACCCTGCAGGCATATTTTGTAAAATTTATTTAAATTTTCATGCATAGAAGAAGAATTATCGACATCTTTTATTACGTAAAATTGCATGTTAAATAATCGATAAACTATGGTCAATTTTCCAAAAATTTATCTTGTGTACAAGAAATTTAAAGTTTTCTCTATTATCATAAATATAACTATAAATTTCACTTTCAACAATTTTTAAATAAATATCTTATTATTCATTTTAATGAATATTATTATTAGTTTGTAATTATTTTAAATAAGATGGATAAAAGTTAATTAGGTTGATCATTAGTTTTATAATTAGTTGGGGTAAATTATAAATCATTGGTATACCTAAATAAATTAAAAATTATTATTATCATTACAATCCTACGCCTTTCATTTCCGTATGTATATATATATATATATATATATATATATTTATTAAATTAAAGATAGTATAATTATTTTTATTATTGAATTAAAAGATTTTCATGTAAAATAAATCTATCCATGTATTTTTAAAAAAAAAAATGTGAGAACTTTTATGAGATATTTGATTCTTCAATCATAATTCCAATAGAATTAAACCGATAATCAAAATCCTTACTATAGTTGAAAAAAAATATTTATATATATATGAATGTTAATGAATATGAGAAAATTTTAACACACACACATATATATATATATTATAACCAATTTTACTATACTAAACATTCACTCTATATCACTATTGCTAATTTCACTAAAATGTTTATTATTTAATTTTTCATTATTAGTCATATTAATATAAAATATTTTGCATATAATATCGTAGATGCTATAGGGGCTCTATCTTATAACTTATCTTTATAACTTGTAACAAAATTATCCTGGAGTTTGTAACTGCAGTTTTTAACCATTATATACTTTAATAATTATTAAATTCTCTTTCTTAAAAACTCATTTTGAATCTCTTTACTAATATTATATCCATGTTTATTAAGAATTTCTATAGCAAAACCATATTTAGTGATTAATTAAATGATAAAATGATCTACATTTTTTCATGTTTCTTAATATAATTTCTGTGAGAAATAATAAATCTAAATCCTGTGTAACTTTATTCATGATTTCTCTTAATTTTTTATCCTTAACAATATTTAATATACTAGTAATAACTGTCAGGTATTCCCCATTACGAAACTGTTTATAATCTTTGCACAAACATATGTCATTTATTTGCACATTTTTGATATTATTATAATTAAAAAGAAGACGTCCCATTTTTTAAAATTAAATTTATAAGCTTTTTAATAGTTCTGTTTTAATAGGAATTAATAGTTTATATTTATTAAAGATGCTTCTAAAATGGATCTCATCATAAGATTTATTTGTATATTTAACAGCAACATTTTTTTATTTTTTAAATTCTATTTCTCTTCTATGCATTGAGTGTGGCTACAGTTGTCTAGTAATAATGATTGAGGACTCGCGACCGGCGGTTTTCGTTGGCTCGTGGCTCGAAACTTGATGCAACATAAGAGCCGCGGCGTAGCCGGGCACGATGCAAGTCGACGCTCAAAGTCCTCCCGAGATGGTCCAGGTGTCTTCCTCGTCACTGGACCAAATTGTAAAATCGCGAAGTCTGTCGCCAGCAGTCCTCGTGTTGTTTCTCGTGCGGCGTTAATACAAACAATCAATCAATCAACGATAAATTGAGTTTGATTATTAATGCAAATTCCTTTTCTTCTTGTAATTAATTCATAATTTTTTGTACGATTCTTTTTTTCTTGTTTCTTTATGTTTGCATCATTTTTATGAAACTGTTAATTGAAGAGTTGAGATATATAAAATAGTCTCATATATAATCAAGCTGCATCCAACATTTTTTTTAAAAAAATATTTAATAGTATATATACATTCTTAAAATTTAGAATCATTTATTCATTCTCATTTTTTTTTTTAAACTCACGTAGTAGATTTAAATGCATTTATTGTAGAATGATATATAAATTTATATATTCTTCCAAATTAAGGAAATGCATTCAAAAGAATTAATAAAATTTTTAATACTCAGCTTCATTATTATATGCGAAGAAGGTAGCTCGTAAAACAAACGTCAAATGTCCACGAAATGCACGGTATGATGGGATAAACGAATGATTAGTATTTCATCATATCAGAACAACACAGCTAAGAGTAAACGCCATCGAGTTTAGGAATGCGCATTCTAATGTTGGTTGTTTTTGTAAAAGTCGTGTTTACCTCATGAAAAAAGGAAATTCGAGAGTGTGATGTTTTACCTTCGCATCGGTGGAGGAAGTTAGGTCAGAGTGACGGAGATGATCTGAACACTGGATCTGTCGATCCAGAGAAAAGTTTTTCGGTCGCTTTTTGCAATGATTAGATCAAATTGGATTTCCATCGGGCTAGCTGTTAATGCAATTTAATTTCTGTCTTCGTTGTTCAAGTAAACCACCGCGTACTTCTTCTGCAATATCCTCGTGATGATACGAAGAGGAACATTCTGAACGATATTTGAGAGAAGGTTGCTCATCCAGCCATTGCGACAACTGATAAACATTCACTTCTTGATGTGTTGAGTTTCGCTTTGAGCAGTTTCTATTTGACTTCATCAGCTGTCTCTTGTGAGATGGCGGGTCTTCCAAACACTTGCGTTGTTGCGGTATTTCACTGGTTGGGACTCATGTCTTGTTGTCTTGACACATAGAGGCAAGTTTTTGCGTCGGGGGATTTTGCAACCAGTAGTTCTAGGCTGCTCTGCCAAATAGTGTCAAAGTCCAGGATCACCACTTCGGCGGGTGATATTTTAGTCAGGGAAGGACAGTTGACTTTGAGTGCCCGCGACATTTCGAGCCTTATAATTTTGTCCCAAAAAAACTTGTCCAGTGTCTTTTTTCAGTGCTGTTATGAAGTAGATCCAAAGCTATTCCCCTTCAGGCTAGTTATCAAAGCATTTTGACTTCTGTCATCGTTGTTGAAGAAACAGCCTCAGAAGAATTCCTATCCATGTTATAATTTGGCTGAGGTAGGGTCTTGAAGTACCGGTACTATACTGTTTAATATACCGTGCCGTTGCTGCTCGCTTTGTTCGTAATCTCATGACTGTCTTGTGCATGTGGAATAGCATGGTCCAGAAGGGCCTTATAGCTCGTCATGAAGAGCCTTGGCAGCAATTTGGGTAAACATCCCAACTTATAACACAGTCACAAACTTTATTGTAACGGCGGGTTTGAGTTGTGGCCGTCACATTAAGGTTTGTTATTGTGTCATATCTTCGAAGCCTTTATTTTCAACAGGGCAATACACAATAACACAGTTTCCCTGTACAGCAAGCTTTCCAGATCCGTCGCCGATTATGAACATTGGTTTTAAGATGCCTAGAGATTCGCACGCCGCCATCTCTTGATACCGAATAAAAATGAGTTCTTTATTTAGTTTTTCAAACTTCTTTGTTCAGATTATTAATGTATATTGATTTTCTTTTACGTAAAAATAATTTAAAACGCTTTTTTTTGCAGTTCTGAAATACTTTTTTCTATTTTGTACCTTACTGAAATTGGTTAAAAAATAAATTTATTTATCTTAAGTGAAAATTTAAGTTTCAGTCTACCCGCTCCTATGAAGTCCCATCAGGTGGTGTCCATCTCCGTTTCTGTAACCTTTAAGCCCGGGGCGCTAATTATTAGCTAGTGTTCCTTCCCAAGCGAACTTGATATTTATTTATCGACCCTGGATGGACGAAGGGTGGAGTTAACCCATAACCAGCTATCCAAGCGGAACCCACTGAATATCGAACCTAAGTCGGAAGTGCCAATTAGACATTCTAAGCACTAGACACGCGGCCACATTTATCATAATTAATGTATAATTTTCGGAATTTTCAAGGCCTTTTTAAAAGTTTTCAATGCCATTTTAAAGTATTAAAAAGCAATTTAACATAGATAGCTCTTCAATGTTCTTTACCTTGATTTTATTTTAGAAAAGAAATTGTCCACATTTTATTTAAAAGCGATTTCCTCTTCACTTTTGAGTGTGAAGTTCACTTTCTGTATTTTTAAGCCGTCGTTTTAAACTACATCTCTTGTTTGGAATTTTTTTTTTCACTTAATACATTTCTTTTAGTGAGTGACATGCCTTAGAGTGAAATTTTAGAACGTATGTTTGGAAACTTCCAGGATATTTAAAATGACAGCATAGAAGAACTAAAAGTGTAGATTAAGAATTTTTTGTTTGTTGAGATAAAATACTGTGACTTTTGATATTTTCAAAAACTTTGAATGTTTCGAAAATTTTTATATGTGCTTTAGCTACGAAAAATGAATCATGACGTTTTCTTTATCTTTTTAGCTATTAGAAAATTGTAAGTTAGCACAAAAGAAAGTTCAAAATATGGATGAATATAAGAATATTACGTGATATTTAGTGGGAAAAACTATCTTTTTTTATATAATACAAGAAAAAATATGACAAAAAAGAAAGATCAATATTTTCATTTGTTTCTTGTATGTATTTTAAAAGTTTTATAAAGATATTTTTAAAATTCCCAATAAACTATAACAATGTCAGAAACGTTGTTATAGTTGTCAATGTCATAAAACATACATATTTTTTTAAATGTAACTCACTGAAGTGTGATGTTTTGATCAGTAATATCTGTAGAAACACACATTATTTCATTCCAAAGTATGGAACAGTATTATTTGCATTATTTCCATTGTTCTAACTCTTTGCGTTTCTTTCATTTGGCTTTCTCTTATTAATTTTCTGTTTTCTTAACAGATTTTTTTTATTTTGCTTTTTATGTTTTAAATTTTATATTGTTTAATTATTTACAATATATTTTCAAATCTGAAATGCGTAGTTATTATTTTGGTTTCTTTTAATGATTTCCTTAAATATTTAGTTTTTTAAATCAAAATTTGGAAGGATTTTTCCAGATCACGTGATAGAAGATGAGGGGATCATGAGGGATTTCGATGCTGTCTATCAGATTAGTAGGGATTATTTTTCACAAAATTATGACTATGTGAAAGTTGATTCAACAGATTTTAAGAGTGCCTGATCACATAAATTAAATGATGATTTGGAATTAGATCAGAAAATATAAATGTACTCTTTACTTTTGAGTTAGAGAATGGGAGAAATTAGAAAATTAAATTATGTGAGATCATTATATATAATATAGAATGCAAAATATGTATAAACATATGCAAGGTGTCCCAGCACAATGTTGACTGATTTTTAGTTCGGTTAGGGTACGTCTCGACGATGTGGAATGACACAAGAATGCTGGTTTAGAAATACATTACTTTCAAAAACCATTGCTTACGGCACATGGGTTGCTTGTAGGTGCGACGATAATAAACAATTTTAATAAAAATTACGAAATTACGTTCCAATCGCGGTAAATGGCAGTTCTCATTAATAATGTTGATTTCACACCTGGTGAATCATGAATTCGTGGCCGGCGTTGTTTGCTTCGAGTCGTGGATTCGTGCCCAGTTGCCACTGAGGAACTGCCATGTAGCTGGATGATGCACGTTAGTCTATCGAGATCCCAAGTCCTCCCGTTGTCTTTGTGTAAAATTTTGGGAGAGGGAGCTGTCAACTCCGGTGTCATCCTTTTCAATTGATCTAGGTTTAAAATTACGGCATCCGTTGCCAATTGCCACCCTGTTTCTTCTAAATACGACGTGAATAAACTGTCAATCAGTCAGTCTGAGTAAACAAAGACCAATGTTTTTATCTGAACTGATACGAGTATCAAATTGCCAATTTTATATATAAGTGTTCTTAATGCACATTAAATGTAGGAATATGTAATAATTGTTAACATAGCAGCACTTATAAAATATTATATTATTTGCATTGCATGATTAAGTTGAATAAATCTGCAGATAGCGACTAATAGAAATAAGTACCCGAGAATGCAAAAGAGTATTTTAAAATACTGTAATAAAATTATTTTAAAATGTAGTTTGTAAACACACGTTGACTTGATCTGATTGTTTATTAAAGTCGTATTGAGAATCAAAACGATAGCTGTTGGCGATGGATCTCGTAATTTTGATCATCGGTTAAGTGACGAGGACGACGCCTGAGATTTCGCCTCCATCTCCAAGCATCTACACCACGCCTACGGAAGTACTTGAGATTGCGACCAGATTCAATGTGGGTCTTAAGTGGCATCGAGGCTCGAACCAACGACTCGACGGAACAACATCGTTGCGAGACCATGACTATTTGACACTAAACAAACTATGACTATAATGTCTGAAAATTCAGGAAAACATTTTCATTTCATTGCATTTTAAATGTTCTCTATGATTTCCTCGAGTCACGTGAACGTTGTCCGTACGATAGAGTAGTTCGTTATTTTTGTTGCTAACACGTGGACTCCCTGTGATTTTGCCTTTTTAATTACAACCTTAAGTGTAGTGATAATACTTACAAATACTTTTCTCAATAGATCGGTTGATAGAAAAACGACTATTAAATGTATATTAAACTAAAGTTACAGTTTTTGTCTTGCGGATAATGCAAGCCTCTAAATGACTTTTTTTGCTGAGACGTCATTTTTAGTTGTTGGGATATTAACGCCATCATGATATCCTTGCTGCTACCAGTCAAGGGGAATTTGAAAATTGTTTTAGTTTTTTTTTTTTTCATTTTAAACCCTTTAGTAACGATAGTCTATAAAATAAGTTTATTATGTTTTTTTTTTTAAAAAAAAAAAAAGAAACTACATATAATATTGGATAACTGTGTATTTTTCATTACTATTACATCCAACGTTCTAAATTCAAGTAATTTTTGAGTTATGCCTTTTGTTGTAATTATTGAAGATATAATTGACAATAAGCAACCTGGAGCAAAAACAGACTCTTAAACACGCAACATTTTCCAATTCCAGCTCTGAAAACTTTACGAAAACAAATTAATGAGAAAACATATATCGGGAGTTCGCCCTTTGTTTCCCACGATATTGATTTTAAAAAAAAATCCCACGAACCACTCGATCATTAAAATCGAGAAATACATTCATCCAACGACACAATCACCTCTTCTCTATAGAAACCGATGAAATTCAATATTCACGTGCCCTCGGACCCTCTTTCCGCCTATCTTTGTAGTATTTGACAAATGGGAGGGATGCATCGGTGATTGATGAACGTTATGATAAATGAGTTGACAAATCCTCTTAACTATATTGTTATGCGTCTTTTGTAAGCATCGGATGAAAATGTATTAGAAACGGGGCCTTTGTATCGTTTATGGGCTTTTCCGTACCTCTGTAAACAAGAATTAATCCGCACGCGTGTGTATGCTTTATTAGAATTCTAGAATACGTACAGCATGCGTTAGTACAAGAAATATATTG
Organism: Nephila pilipes; assembly: GCA_019974015.1. Classification (NCBI taxonomy): domain Eukaryota; kingdom Metazoa; phylum Arthropoda; class Arachnida; order Araneae; family Nephilidae; genus Nephila; species Nephila pilipes. The sequence continues at coordinate 297,562 of BMAW01125748.1, read as the reverse complement.
GATTTTCTATTAAGTGTTTGTTGTCTTCTTTTTTATTGATGAAAATTGTATTCTCTTAATTCTTAGAGATTCGACATATTTTTTGAAATAGAAAACCTGTGTTGTTTTTCCTTCATTACTTAAATCTACTGCCATCCTATAGTCTGATTAAATAGTCTATAAATTCAAGATTTTAACCAAAAATACTTAAGAGCAAGACAAAACACTTTAATATCTATCAAAGAATATGTAAAGTCGCTCTCTCTCGGCTCCCACTTAACTCAGTCAAACTTAGTTTATATTCTTGTAATAAAGCCTTAGTTTGCGTAATCTCTCGTTCCGATTAAAACATTTGTAGCAGATTCACTACCAACATAAATGATTAATTACGATGATTATATTTGATTTCCAAACACATTTATCAGTTTGTAATCTTCCACTAATTTCCTTCTATTTCTTTTCAATTCTATTACACTTATATATCACTATCTATAATTCAATTTATTACACTTCATATCGTCAAAAATTTTACCTAATCAAGTTGTTTAATGTGGGTGAAAAATTTGGTTGGGAAGAAATTGTAATTTTATGTACTTGAAATTCCCAAAACGTTCCCGATGTTAGGGAGGAGAAAATTGCAAATAGCCTAATGTCATAGATTCACTTCCATCATAAATAATTAATTACCATGGTTCAGTCTAATTTACAAATATGTGTATCAGTTCTCGTGATCTTCTACCTTCCTTTTTTTTTTTCCTTTCAAACTTCTCAGTCGTTAATGTTATATATTCTGACTTCACCATAATCTAGAGAGCATCAAAATTTATTTCTATTTGATTTAGTCCATATGTCTCGATATTAATTATTATACATATTTCATCGCCAATATTTTGATGCTAAATATGATTTTAACATTTTTTCATGAACATAGAATTTGTTGCAACCTGCATAGTGTTGCGTGCTTCTCTTTCTGTTTTGGTTTAGAATAGTAACGACTCAAGTCAAATTATGTTTTGCGGTAGTGTTGCTATGTACGTACACGAAAAAAAGTGGCAAACCTTTTTTCTACTTCGATTGATAATCTACATTGAAGAATTTCTTTAGTTTTCCTTAACTTCTGAACTAACACAAACCATTTTATGTGTATTTTCTTAAGAAACATTTTTTTTCTTTTTTTTTTTATCTGTTTTTAACATGCAAATTTTATATTGATTATATAAAGTTTTGGCGGTTTTGATCAGTCAATGGAGTACATACAATTGCGGATACGTTCATCATGAATCATTTGGCATAATAAACACATCACATTGAAAAATATATTATGTATGGGAAGCAACATAAAATGAGATGTCATTTGAGTTCTTTCATATTTGCAACTATATTTAAACAGAGCCTGTATAAAATCAAATCCAAGGTCTTGGTGGAAAGTACAATCTTGTGTGTGTTTGTACAATCATCAATGTATTTTACGAAGGTAATCTCTACACATGCAAAGTTTGCATTAGAAATCAATTTTATTTTTCGCAGAAGCTTTAGTATCTATGATAAATATAAGGTAGTATGATATCAAAGTAATGCAATATATATATATATATTCAGTATTTATATATAGAAATAAGAGATATATATATATAAATACTGAAAATATATGAAAGAATAATTTAAAATATTTAAAAAGACAAAAATCCAGAAAGAAATGTAAAAATGAAAGAAAAAAATAAATGAAAATATGGAACCCAGCAAGTCAAAAAGCAATTTCGGGCTAAGGACCGAATAAGCGGGGTTAAACTAGTTTAACCCCGCTTATTATATATATATATAACTAATCTAAGTTACTTAATGATTGATTTTACTCTCTCCCACCTACCTAATATCTTCATAAAATATATAAGATTCTTATATGCTTTATGAATATTCCCATACTTGTATATTTATTATATCTTATGTCCTATAAGATTTTTATGTACATTTAAATTTAGAATTTTCTACTTAATAGAATAATATAAAGTGAATTCAAATGAATGAAAATATGTGATATAAATCTGTTTCTCTCTCCCCCTACATTTTATTGTGCTCATTTTTATATTGTTAAAAGGATTTAGATGCTATTTCACAGTTATTTAAATTCATTTTCAAGAATCAGGGTACCAAGATATGCAGATAGAAATTGTATCGTGCTTTTTTGCTGTAAAATGAACAATATATAATGTAGATTTTAAAACCTTCATTAAGATTCCATACTGCTTTTCATAATGCTCAAGAAATTCAAAAGGTAGATACAAGTAAAGCTTAAGTGATAACTGCAAATGTTAAATCTAATTTCTATTAATCTATCCTTTTCTGAATATCTCCAGGGAATTAAGAGAAAATGGCGATTCCAATGCTTCTTACTTTCTATTTAACTTAGACTTTTGTAAAAGAATAAAATAAAATATTACTTTTGAGACAGATTGTAAAAACAATTTTATCACAAAAATAACAACTTCTGAGTTTTCAGTGTCTCATAAATAACATAACACTTCAACATAATTAGATTCTCCAGACAAAGTTATTTAAGTATTTCCAAAGGCTGAAAGAAATAAGAGATTTTTTGACTAAAAACGCTCGAATGAATTCCTCGAAGTTTGGTGTTTGACTCGAGATTAAATTGGATTCGAATCCGAGAAGATTTATTTTATAGAAAAGTAAAATCGCTAAGGTTTGGGTTTTACGTCTTAGATATAGTTAACATTTTAATATTTTACAACATAAATTTCAGTTTTTTTTTATTACTTATTCTTTGATAGTTTAACGGAACATCATTTGTATTGAATATCTGTGCGGCTAAAATTGTTAAAATCTTATACATTGCAAGTAAAAATAATAAAAAGAGTTTTTAACAAAATGTTACAGAAAGCAAAATGTATTTCTATCATAAAATTCATAACTAAAATAACCGTTAAGTTAAGTATTTACAAAATGAATTCAAACTATGAAGACAAAAACTAACTTTTAACTGTGAAAATATATAATTACGTCATTTGCATAATGGTTGTTCGAGTATGTATTGCTAAGGCTTACAGGAAGGCTCTCAGCCGTAGTAGCCGAGTGATAACAGTAGCATTCTTGCGGCCTACGTAATTTCCGTTGAGTCATGGGTTCGAATTCTAATGGCACTGGAGAATCATGTGTAGCGATTTGGTGCACGTTAAATCAATGGAATCCCCAAGTCCCCCTGTGTCGTGGTGTAGAAGTTTGTAAAGAGAGTTCCAGCTCTCAGATATCGTAGTCACTAGACCGAGGATGAAAATGGCGAGTTACGTCACAAAGAGCCCTTCTTTTGGCTTTTAAGTGCGACGTTAATAAACAGTCCTTCTAAAAAGTCATCGAACACACAGAGAAAATTAGTAAAAAAAAATCTCCAAAAAAGGAGTAAAAATATTAACAGTAAGTAAATCAATCTACAAAGTAGTTTTGATTTATAAAAAATACTGAAATAATGTAGGTATTTACATAAAAAAATAATTACTGCAAATAAATATTTACTTTAAATAAATCAGAAATAAAATAATTAAATTTTAAAAAATGAAACTGGACAGCACTTTTCTGACACCTTTTTATTCTTTTCTGGAATACTTAATTTTGCAAAATGAGCAACGTGTTTACGAGGTTCCTATTTTATGTAAAATGAGTTTTTATTCTTTCATGAGGGTTAAGATATTAAAATTATGATTTATTCTATAATTAAATTTATTTTAAGGTATCCGACTACGTTCAGAACCATGACTTTGAAAAAAACGTAGAAATGAATATTTTTTTTTTTCATATTTAGTGTCATCTGAATTAGAATGAACATAAAAAAGCATTTCAAAAGTTTTATTACAATGAAAAATTTTTAAAATGCAATTAATTTTTTAGCATAAAATAAGAAAAAAATACCATATTTTCAAAATATTCTCCTTTCATGAAAAATCTTTCTATAACACTGTTATTCAGGATATGTATTGATATGGCACCTGTACAGAGCCTGAACTAGGAGTTTTTCATAATTCACATTATTTGCACAGTTATTAAGAATCGAAGTAACAACACGCGTTTTTTTTAAAAAAATTCTCCATTCTTAGGCATTAAAATGTGAATAAATCCACTTATATACCATACATTAAAAATTCCTATTTAAGAATATTATGAAAACCATTTCCACCAAATTTTATCAATAAATAGAAAATACATTCAAGTTATTACCTTTCAAAAATTGTAAACATACTGAAAATTATATTCTTCAGAAAAAAAATTTAAAGTTAAAACTTGTTCAGGAAACAAAGGAAAGGTCTGATATTAAAATACTTATAACTTTATTTTAATGTACCGTAGCTACAAAGGGAAGGTAGCTTTAGAAAGAGAAGATTTCAAATATTTTAATGGATAAATAAAAAAAAATGCGGTATTTTCTCCGAAATTCGAGTTTTTAACGTAGTCGGATACCTTAATATCTAAATTATATAGAAATCTGAGCAAATACAAACAAAAATATAAGCATTCTTTTCCTCAAAAATGATACTAACTTTAATACCAAACTATAAAAACTTAAGTTAACATACAAATGTCAAAAAATATTAAAGCATAAAATAAAATATTAAAATGATTAATGATAAATTCTTATATTATTATTTTATCATAAGTTATTAAAAGCTATTTATATTATTCTACTCTGATTATAAAATTATAAAACATGATAAATCTTGAAGTTGTATATATCTTAAGGAAAAAGTTTTAAATATTGTTGCCATAACATTAAATGGATGTTTACGTATATAATCTCTTATCAAAATATTTTGAAGTTGAATTTATTTATCTATATATTTCCTTTCTGTTCCCCTGTTATTAAGTATTTCTTACTCATACAAAATAAAATGTTTTTAATATAATATGCTAAAAAGTAAAAAGTCAAAAAGCAAGGCTTCAAAAATTCGAAAAATTATTCAGGAAAATATCTTTATACTTTTTATGTTCATTGTAGAAGCTCTAGGCGTATTCTAAAGAGTGTTAATTATTTAAGTATATCTCAAAGGATGGTGACATTTCATGATATTTGTTTAAAAGATATTTGAGTTTGAAAGCTAGGTAATCAGAATCAAGAGCAAATTCCTTTACAGAATTGAATCTTCAACTTTTTTTAAAACAAAAAAAAAATGATTTTTGTTTAATAAATGAAGCCTTTTCAAATTTCTCGCTTTGTTATTAGGAAATGGGGGAAAATATTAACTTTTAGGGAAAAAGACTTTAATTTTTTTTTAAAAATCCAATTCATTTTACATAAAAAAAAGCTTAACGTACATGAATGCTACCCCAAATGACATTGTATAGGATTTTTTTAAGTAAATTACAAATGAAATTTTAAAAAAAATGACAAAATATCATGAATAATTACAGCGATACATTTCTTGTATGATTAATTAATGTGGATTAGACTGATAATAGGTATAGTTAAAAATAAAAATCATGTTCATATTGAAGGGAATTTAAATGAAATGCATCTCTCTCATATATTTTTATCTTAGAGAGAACACTAGTGAAAATTCTACAATCAAATGGAATGCTTTAAAATGTTAATCACCAAGTACTTGTTTCGTGACTTCTGTAATCTTATTGTTCACTCTGTTTGTTAGTACAGTTAAATTATAATTTTAGAAAAATTATTTTGCTATTTGAGAATTATCAATGTGGTCCATAAACAAAAATAGGATTTTCTTACAATAACTATTGACAAATTGTTATTTATATTAAACATTTTTAAATAAACTTATTTCGACATTTTATAATATATGGTTTCCCAAATGCTGGGTCGCGACCCAGCACTGGACCGAAAAAGCAAATGTCGGGTCTTTCCATCATCAGCTCAAAATCATCCATAATATTTTTGTCTTTGTCCATCCATTGCAACTTTTCCGGTGCACGCATATTATAATGCTAAAGAGAATTGCAGAATGAGTATGATCCAAGTTTATTCGGATGAGCTAGGATTCATTCGAAGTATGATTTAGAGGATTCATTTGTTGTCAACGAACAATTGCTAGGCATCGAGAAAAATCTTAAGGAACATTTCCCCAAAAAAACTGCGACAAAGAAGGGATAAGGAATCCTTTTACTTTTAACGAAAATTCATGAAAGAACCGTCAAATATTCAGATTTTTTCGTGTATTATTGAACATTTGTGTGATTCAAAGATATATATGAAAGAATACCACTGATGAATGTTGGCTATCGTATCGTCAAGAGCAAAAAGATCTATAAAATGTCTGATTTCTTTCGTCACGGCTTGTCATTATGAACCTGGAGTTTTTTAACTCTGGTTCTCTTTAAAAAGAAGTATAGCAACAGATTGGAAACCGAAGCGGATGTCAGAATAAAGTTTTTGATTTTCCTTGAAACATAAAAAATTTTAGTTGGCAAGAAACCACTTTACAATTCTCATTATTATCTTATTAAAATATGCTTTTTTGCATTTATTTTTATTATAATATCATATAAGCAATTATGAAAATACGTGAAACCTATAACATCCAGATAATATTTTATTTTCCCTATATATCTAAAAAACAAGCAAAAAGTTTTTAGTTGGTGACGAAATAGAATCTTAAGAATAACCGGTCACACAGGAAAAGAAGATTGAGAAACAGTTCTATAGTACATTGTACTTATTCTATCATTGGATGTGTTTTATGTATGATTTTAATGGTAGAAACTAAGATGTAAATGGTAATACAATTGTCATGACAACTCATTAACAGATGATGATAACAAAGGTAAAATGGATGTACTTATTATCCATTGAAAAAAAGCTTTAAACTATCTTAAAATTACGTTGGTAAAAAAATGCAAAAAATGATTATTGAGTATTATATCGGTATATAACTTTCAGTTAAAAAACCTCTGAATTAGGGGAAAAAAATCTCGTCAAGTTTATGAATGTTATGTTTTGTATATCAAATATATATTCGGTATTTTATATTATATAAAGGCCGTTTTCTTCGATTAATCATAAATAACAGTCAACAGTAAAGAACTAAGTGGATTTATTACCAAGAGTTATATACAAATATGGTTACTTTTCAACATGAATCGTTGTGGAGATTCTAGCGTTTGTTACATCGGTAAACGAACTTCTCCATCTCCTCGTCGAGGGACGTTGCCATCAGTGATGTGAAATAAATTTACATTTTATTTCGAAGCTCCTCATTGGTCTGGAAGCTTGGGCCTCCTAGACAGTTCTTCAATTCAAGGAAGAGATGAATATAACTCGGCACTAAGTCATCAGCGCTGGCAGAGTGGGTCTTGTCATGAACGAGGACAACTCCAGAAATCAGCATTTCTCTTCTTTTGTTTTGAATGGCTCTTCGCAGTAGTGATAAAGCTTGACAATGAGCAGCTGCTTTGACCCTAATCCCCGGTTCCTTAACCAGAACAAGCAAGACGCGTTTATGGCCCCAAAACCCTGTAGCAATAATCTTCCTGATGTTGAGGGTTTGTTTGTACGGACTTACACCCTTGTCCTGCTTGATCGTGAACGTCAGTTCATCCTCTTTAAATTATCTACATCATTCAAGCACAACCATAACAACATTCATTAACTTTTAATCACATAGCCGTCTCTTTTTTTTGGTGAGTTTCTGTTACATTATTCTCTTCTGATTGAAGAAAGTGACATGCATTACACTACGCAACTCGCACTTGGTGGGAACATCAAATGTACTATTTATGTTTGCGCGCCCACATTTCAGTTTAAAATGGTGAGATGGCGTCGGTAATAGTAGATGTATAGTTAAAGAGGTGCGCAGTCGTCCACTGCGCTTCCTCACCTGCTACCATTTGCTTGCTCGTTTAGTAGCTCGATTTGAGGTTGAAAAAATTTCATAATTTCGTTTGTATGTTTTTCATTAGATTTATTATTACCTTTTGATAGAATAATGTATTTTATTTAATGTAAAGTTGTTTGGTAATCTGATATACATTTTAAGCTATTTGTTCGTTTAGGAGATTGTATCCCTATACAAATGTATATTTCAGCAATCTACATTCTCAACTTGTCGTTAAAACTGTCTTTAGTACGGAATACACTATTGTATTTTGGTAATTTTTTTGGAAATGGTTAAGGCTACGTTTTTTTTTTAATTGAAAATGAATAATGCACTGAATAATTATAATAAATACAATGAAATTTTCTGGCAACGTTTTTTTCTTCTTTTATACGATGCTTACTTTCAGCAGACTTTATTTTAGTTTTCAAAGTACACGTTACAATAAAAAAGAATTCTCAATATTTTCTACCTCTAGCCCTTTTTATGTAATATCCATTTTATACTTATTTTCATTGTAATATAAAACTTTTTTTCGCTGTCTTTCCGTATATTTCCCAAGATGTAATAGAGTGTACTGAATACTTCTTATTATCTTAAATTTCTGAAGTATAATTAACTTAAAACTATCGCCAGCGAAGATTGTGACGTTACCATGACTACGTGTCAAAAAAGTTTCTTTTCGCACCGCAAGTAATAACTCTATAAAAACCAAGTACGGAGAAATTTTCGCAGACAACTTTTTATTTTGTATGCGGTTGAGCGAAACAGTGTTTTCTCGACGAAAAAAGCACTTAAAAAGAGTAGCGATAACACTTTTACCGCTATTCTGCTCGTGCAAACTGTAAATATACGTAGGTGAAGCGATCTAAGTGTTAGTAAGTGCTTTTTTTTAAAAGAATTGCATGCAGGATAAACGTGTGGTTTTATTCTTAAGTTAAATATTATTTTATATTAGAGATATAATTGTCTTAGAATATTATATAAAATTAATTTCTTCTTTGAGCATTTAGTTACTTCATGTAATTTTGAGGTAGATTTTACGACCACGTTGCCTATTTTTTTTTTTAAACTAACGTAAAATTTCACGCTCTTCGGATTCGTAGACACAGCTGCGAAAGTATGACTCCAAAAGAATAAACATAAATCTTTTATTTAAAGAAACGACTCACTCATATTGACAAGCACGCACACATCGTAGATAAAGTATTTCCTTCGAAAGTCATGGGGACCATTTGAGCTTATTATTAATCTTGGAATGCAATGTTTGTGTCGTTGTAACACGTACGCACATATATGAGGCAATATTTTTAAAATTTAAGAATATTCCAAAAAAGCTCAATTTTTCCCTTGATTGACGTATATTTTAAATTTTAAAATTCATATAATAGTACTGTATAAAAGACGGAACATGGAAACAATTAGCCCCCCAAAAAAGTATTGATTCAAATAATGATGAGTAACATTATAAAATACGCTGTTTCCCTAAAAGATAGCGAAGTCAGAATATAAAAGTAATGTACGAGCGCTTTGTTATCAGAAAAAGTTTTCTAGTTTCGGGTTCCACTATAAACATTACGCGAAGACAATTTCAAGGACTTGCCGTACAAAAGGACTACCAGATGCGAATGAAAACTTTCGGGTGTTTAAAGTCCTCACGTTAGCGAGGGGAGTGGATGTGGAGAGTGAGGTTAAATTTCAGTGGTAGTCCACATCTTCTGACCGTGGTTTTTGAAATACATCACCAAACTGTCGCCTTCAGGGGCTTATCTTCTGGTAAGTTCGGGCATCATTCACCCTAAGCAATTTAATGAATTTTTTTTCCTTTTCCATGATATTTACTGTCTTTGCTAAACACACATGACATGCCTCCTTGATACTCTAGCGGTTTTTCTTTATATTTTTAATCCTCCTTCATGTTTCAACTGATTTTGAACCTTTTTTTTTTTTTCATTTTTTTTTCAAACGTCTAGATTATAGTGTAACACTTTATTTGGAGCAACATAGTCGTATCTGTCTCTTGCGCTATTAACCTTCACCATCATTCTTTCACAGTCGCCAAACTGTCTTAAAGGTTACAAAAATCAAACATCACAACGGTTAACAAAAATAGTTTTCCAAAATGAAATCGGTATGAAACATAAATATCCAAATTAGACGTGCTCTCTGTATTTCATTTTAACTTTTTTATAATTCGACATCAGATAAGGAGAATAAAACGTTATTAAAAACATAAAATAAAGGTACGTAATCATAATTCTCGTCCTTTCTGAAGCGTTCTGGATTCAGTACAGAATCATTGAAGAATGGCCATTCATATGCCAAGCAGAAACCAGACAAAAATATTCAAGTGTGTCAGGTGCTTGATCTCAAGTGTCACATATTACTTGTCTTTCAAAACTAAACTGTCAGTACATCATGATTTCGAAATATGACAAAAGATTTTCTTTCAAAAACACGTAATTTTTCTTTAGATTTCAGATGCAATGGTTCCCGCGGGCATAGGATTGAAGAACCCTGCATTCAGAGATGAATTTTTTACACTCTTATTATTCAGAAACCTTTCAGCTGAATTTTATGAAACTTGTGGACTTAATTTAAATTATAAAAAAATCAATTGTATGAAGAATTCTCTATCATTTTTAGAAACTATTGACGCATTAGCACGTCAAACTGGATTCTTTTGAGCTGTTTATTGACAGTAATATTAATTTTGCTCGTCTGCATTGAAGATTGCATAAATTATTAAGAATGTCCCATTTTTCGGGGGGGGAGGAGGGGGAATGCTGCTCATTTATAGATAAATTCCTAAAAAGCAATCATGAAAATTTCCCGAATCGAATAAATACGAATTTCTACAATAGGTACCGTTTTCGCTAAGTGTGTTCATTGTGTTTCAAAAATGACTGATAAAAATTATAACTGTTTATTATATATTTCAATTATAAAAATATCTCTTCTTTCAATGATTGAGTGTTGTAGAAATAGAGAGGGACTGAATTAAGATGAAATATATACTTATTTAGCATTACGTATAAAAAATTATAATAATAACAACCGCAAAATACCCAATTAATGTATTGTGCTTCAATAACCCTTCTTTCTGGATCATGATGACATTATAACTATAAAATCAGCCTCTTTTGAAACTACTGCCGGTATAAAACACCCCCGACTGTGGTTCCAAAAGGTATATATTTTTGAAGAAAGAAGTCTTAACTATGCCAAGTTTGTGTTAACATTGTGTCTAGCTATCTGATAATTTTGGAACTGATTCTTCGGTTAGTTTTGATTTGACAGCTATTTGCTGCGTAACACAAATTTTGTTGCTTTTGCATCGAGTTGTCACCGCCAATGAGACTTGAATTTATCATTTTTCACCAGAAACAAAATAAGGAATTGTATCCGGTGAATTTGCTCTAAAAAGAGCCAAGGCGGTCCCATATGCCAACAAAGTTATGGTGACGAATTTGTGATCCCTAGGATGTCAGAGTTACACATTACTGAGAAAAAGGAAAAACGATCCCCAGACAAAATTGCAGTGAGTTTTCCGTTTCCTAATATGAGTACTTTTTAAACTGCCGACTTGTATACTTTGACACATGAGGTCAAGGGTCACCAAACATTTTAACCTAAGTGCCACACTATCTCACCCACTAGGTCCCAAGGGTTAAGACTTAGCTCGCTCATCAAACCAACATAGTGTAGTTTAGAAACACGAGAACATTTTCGTATCGGTAGTAGCAGCGAGTGAGGTATCTAAGGCGTAAAGGTGAAATCCGTACCGCTTGCAATATCATCTGGTGCTTAGGGCAAGTGTTAAGCCAGATGACATCATTAATCTTTCCAGTTAAGTCTTACTTTGGGAACTGTAGCTTACCTGTTCTGACTTACATTACTCTCGCATTTAGCACTCTTTATAAAACCACGCCATCTGTTCTACATAGACAACGTTTCAATAACGTCATCCATTGCAATGTTGAAGTTGACAGATAACACCTTCGGTTTTCTAGGAAACTATATTTTAAAGAACATGTCATTGCGGTGGAGATAGCCGACGCCCGTGTTGAGCGTTACATATAGTTATGATCATGCTAAATGCATAGATGTGCCATCTTGCGGAGAGAAATTCAGGATGTGGCACAGCTACAGTAGTTATGACTGCTTCATAAATGATAATTATTATGTTTAGCTTCATTATATAAATTGCACGTATGTCACTTTTTGTAAGAATTTAGGATAAATTTCATATCGTTACTAAATGTTAAAATGTTCAGTTTCATTATGTATATCATTTGTTGTGTTCCTTTATTGATGTGAAGGATTTATTTACATTTTAATTTTTACAATAAACTTCTAATAATATGTCATTCGCAGATTGGTAGTGCTTGATGACTCGTGTTGACCTACGGGCCGTAGTATGACGATCCCCGCGTAAGATAATTAAGTATGATTTACTTATTGTGTAATGTAAAACTTTATTCTTTTATAATTTCTCTCAGTATATTTAAAATTCAAATTCAGAGGTAATATTGTATTTTATAGATTTTACTTTTTTTTAAAACCTAATGCGCTACACATTTTGTAGATTGAACTGAGATTATATTAAAATTATACCGTATTCATAATATCTTTAAATACTCGATATACTTCATTATATTTCAGGAGTTTTAAAAGTCTAATCAAATTGTCTCAGTAAAATTCTCTTCATATCCAGAAGGAATGTGAATATATAAAGTTACACTCTTTTCTTTTTGAATACCAATATTCAAATTCACTAAGGTTTCTGTCAAACTAGGTGAACAAGGACTATGCAACAAGCGATATCCTGTCTAAAAGACAACGCCCTAATATGAAAATGGAGGAACACCAAACATACAATTAAAGTGGCTTCAAACCTGGATGACAGCGAAATAAGAACTAATGTGACATCTAGATATCGTGTCATTAGAAGAAATGTTATTATTCTGTTTCGGATGGAATCCCATAGAGATTACGATAACATTTGTCTGTTTAAATATTAGTCAGCAAATGTAAAGTAGCAGATACCGGTATACCGCAGTCTGCACACCTGTTGCTTGTGGAAACAGATAAAAGGGAATTCAGTGACGTTTTAACGCGTTTTTTGTTACGATTCCTCTTTAGATTATTTGTATAGAAATTACGCATGAAATAGTTGCGGTGGGTATGATGAATCGAAGAATTTTGTGATAAAAGTAATTTTGGAATCGCACTATACCTTTATATTTTGAAATATTACATTATATATCTATATGTACGAGTATTATATGTGTAGATCTAATGATTGAAATTTAATAAGAGATTTTATTTGTTGAGTTGATATGGGTCTATCATGAAAAAAAGTAGATATAAATTTTTTTTAGATGTAGTATTTTTTTTTTATTATAGAGCTCGTAAATTTATATAATGAAAAACCAGTTATTGAAACCAAAACCGCGTATTAAGAACAAGCAATTTTAAATGTACTTCCATTTTATGAATTTGCTTTATTCATAACAGTTTTCTAAACATCATGATATTAGTTCTAAATTTTTATGCATATTTTGTCTGAAAGTATATCGAACGAATGAAATAAAATTGATTTCCACGTGCACACATCATTTTCAAATTTTTTGGGAGATATGGCACAGACATTAATGAAAGATTTTAGATTTGAACTTTATTATTTTATTATTAAGGAAATGTTTTTAATTTCTCTGTTTTGTATAAACGTTATAAAGAACTAAAAATCCCAAAATTTTGTTTATAGATACGATGGTGGTTCAGATAGTACCCATGTTACGATTAGAACGCGGGGTTTTAGGAATGGGAACAGAAATGGGGTAAAACCAACACTTCCTAGGTAGTATTAATAAAACTAGTCGTAGTAATATACTATTTAGGAGGTGTTGGTAAAACACGGCTAGTACTATTCACGTTAAACGTTTTTCTTTTCTCTACGAAGTTCATGAGTAGGATACCCGTCACATTCCAAAAAGTGGTCGCCATTAACTTTTTCGGCCTTCTTCGCCTTCTTTGGAAAGATTAACTAGAAGCAACCCATTGTTTATATCATTGCTTGATATCCAGTAAGTAATATTAAATCCAGATTTTACTGGTGAAAAACCAGTAAAATCTGAACCACCAGACGCGGTAGCAATTAGAATTAGTCCATGAATCAGTACTTTGTAACAGGTGACAGCTAACATTCTAACACCACTGTGTCTAATCAACGCCATCTATCGTTATAAATATGTACTTTTAAAACCACTTTCATATAAGAATTTTTTTCAAAACGAAAATAATAATAATAATAAATAAATAAAATGAGTAAGTATATATTACATGATTATGAAATGATTTGTTGAAGTAATATAACGAATAAATTTCCCAGTTAAGGACTGTAAGAGCTAATGATATATTTCGGTAACATACTCCGCTATCTTAGTAATTTACTTTAAACTATTTTCATTTCCGTTATAATAATTTTTGCCTTGACATCCGCTGTCAAGTAAAATATGTTTCGTCATGCCTTTAAACCTCAACCACGTGGGAATATTTTCAGTTCAAAAGGCGACAAGATATTTATTTTAAAAAAAAGAAAAAAAACTTTATTTTTTTGTAATAAAGTATTTATTTTTCAAAATGATGTGTTTCAGAACGATGTGTGATAAAATTTGGAATATATAGGTATACGAGTCATTCTAGTTTTTTCATATTTCAAAGTACAAATAACATCGCATTATTCCTCACCAACACAGTTCGATCTGTAAATAAACAAGGAATACGAGTTTGAGCTTTTTCTATGAAAAATAATAGGTATTTTCAATAATTAACTTTTAGAAGTCTGAAATTGAAAATTTTTGCAGCAGGTTTTCAACTAATTTAGATTCTCAGGTAATGTGGCATTTATATATTGTATACTCTCTCAATGATCTGGCAGGTATCGGGTCAGAGTATATCACCGGATTCCCGAAAACGCGGAATTAATGGAAAACCACTTATAATAGTATACTTAAAGATTAAGAAGTCTGCATTATTTCCTAAAATTTAATGCAATACACGCAAATAAAGTGTCAAACATATAAAGTAATTAAAAAAAATACTATTTTGTATTGATAGCTTACATTATTCCTCGTTGAAGTAGGAGGAGTAAAATAATTTTCACATGTAAAAATGCCAGATTACTTGCAATCCGGATAAATGAAATGCTGATAATAGAGTAAGTACTATAATTTGAAACCAAATGCTTTATTAATTTTGCATCATATGGAAATTTCTGTATTATTATTTTCTTCAGTAATATCGGAATAAATTTTAATACGAATAAACTTTTCACATAGGGCGTAAAAACGACGCGAAACTTATACTTAAAAAGCTTGATATTAATTTGATTAGCGGAATAGTTCTGAAGTTTGTAATGAACCAGACTTTCGCAAAAGACTAATAAAGATATGAATAGTTATTTTTTTTAATAATTTAATTTGTTAATTTATAATTTGAGTGGTATAGGAAAAAATAAACATCGATTCATCTGACAAACAGATTAATAGTTCACTTAACTGAAGTAGAAAAAAATAACTGCAAGTTTTAATTGATTTAATTCTTAAATAGAAGTTCAAGATTCGGGGTATACCTAATCATAACGATTTTGTATTTTTCATTTTTAGTTAGGTACGAGTAATTCCGAGTAATCTTTTTCTTACCTGTGGGTTTTACAGTCGGTGATAAACATGGATGGCGCGCACCCAGAATACCTTTGTAATCCTTCTTTATTTTCGGCCCTATATTTCTTGACAACGTTTCTTCTGTTCTTTTTTTCAATCTCTAAGCATTTAGACTACAGTTACACATTACTTGGAGCATCATACCCATATCTGGCTCTTACGCCGTTAAGCTCCTCCTTCATTCACTCACTGGAAATATACCCAGTCATATATGCTTCAGCTATAATAGTGTGGATGCGGTAGCCTTAGTTCATAATCGGGAACTCGAATCGTTATTTCCTCGAGTCGTAGTTTCAAGTTATGATGCTACTAAAGACACGTCGTATAGCGGGGCGGATGCACGTTAAATCTGTCAAGGTTGTATGTCCTCGCAAGGTGTGGAAGTTTTTGGAGGGAGGTCCAGCTCAAGTGTCATCCTCGTTACTTGATCGATAGCCCTTGTGTTGCTTCTGAGTGCGACATTAATAAACAATCAATCAGCTGCAGTAGTGGATAGTGATATTAGTAATATTTTGTTTGTAAAAAAATCACCTCCTTCTTGCTTACATCATTAAAAGTATTTTAGTACCTTAAAAGTGACCTAAATATCGATTGGTTTGGTTTTATTACATATCAAGTCGCGCAAGAAGCAGCACATGGGCTTTTGGAGACAACCTCATAATTTTGAACCTCGGTCAAGTGACGAGGAGTGAAAACATATGAGTTTTCACCTCCCTCATGTAATTTCCTAAACATGCTAACAAAAGGACTTTGAGATTCAACAGATTTTACGTGCACAAAAACCGGCTTTACGTACCGGCTACACTGCGGTCAGTCAAATATGCGTCACGGCGGGTCTTTTGTGACATCAAGATCCGAGACTTGAATATCGAAAAAGAATTGTTGCCTTATTTTAATTGCATGACTTTCCTAATTACATATAAAAAGTGCCATAGCTCTAGATGTATTATTAGTGAATTATTACACTTTTCTTTAACTGTGTGCGAGAACAATTCTTTGAACTTCAAAACTTTAAACTCTCTTTTCTCAGCTTTTAATTTTTCAACAAGGTCTTATACGTAAAATGTGAAAGTTTTTTTAAAAAAATGAATATCAAATTTTACCTTTTCTTCTGGTTTCGTATAATATGCTTGATAATTCTGTGCATGGAATAAGGGATTTAGAAAAATAGTTATATTTTGAAAATCTATATAAATAGATAGAGCTATTTTTTTACTGTTTTTTTGCAGTGACCGACTTAAAAAAATTTCTAAAACTATAAATAATGCTTGCACAACCATACCTTTGCGCAGAATTCAGCGAAACACTACTAAGATATTGAGAAAAAAATTGTAGGACTAGTAGGAATTTTAAAATATTGAAATAATTTGAAAACTTTTATGCTTTTAAATAATTAATTGTGTGAAAATTAAAATTGTTTTCTTACATTTCATGTTTAATGTGTTACTAAATATAGTGCTGATTAAGTTAATAATTTAAATTATAAATATATATAATTAAAACTTTTACAAAATGTACCAGATTCCTTTGATATTACTTTCCGACAGAATGTAAGAACACCATTATAAGAAAAAAATGATAAATGCAGTTTATTTACTTTTTTACAAAGTTTCATAAACAACTTTGGTAAATGGGCGAGGGCACTCTGATGGAAACTGATCTGATAGAAAAGATAAAAACTTGGGTAAATGATGCAACAAAAATTAGAGCAAACATAACAAGCTAAAGTCATGGTTCTGATATGAAAATTCTTTGTGCATGGTTAGGGAAATTACATTAGAAGCATTTATAAAAAGACAGGTTATTCCATCGTTTGCAGAATATATATTTTGAAAAAAAAAAGGGGGGGGGGATAAAAATAGAGAATTTATCTTGATTATTGTTTCTTTCCTTTTGAAGTTCCCTTTTAAAAGAACTTTATGTACAGTGAAATGGCTTAAATTTAATAATTAATTTATTTATTACACGAGATACAAAAATCAAATTTTTGGTTGGGAAGGGAAATGAAGTCTTATCATTGGTTAAGTAAGTGAGAATAATATATATACAAGGTGCAATAAAATACTATGTAATTAAATTACGTAGTCATTGATATAAATTAAATAAAATAGAGATTTATTAAAACTTATTATATATATATATATATATATATATATATATATATATGAATTATAAGATATATAAATTCAGTTGTAAAAATATCACAAAAAAGCAATTCTAAAAACTTAAAAAACATTTATTTAACTGTTAAGAAGACAAATGAGTCAAAAACGGATATAAAGCAATTTAAAATGTTGTTTCTGACTTTGGACATAAATGTGAGATTAAACATGTTGTATGGATCTACCATCCCATTCAACAAATTAATTTACTTTAAAATTTCTTATGAACTACAAATGAAAAGAACAATGACAATGAATCCTAAAATTTT
Source organism: Nephila pilipes (assembly GCA_019974015.1). Lineage (NCBI taxonomy): Eukaryota > Metazoa > Arthropoda > Arachnida > Araneae > Nephilidae > Nephila > Nephila pilipes. The sequence continues at coordinate 279,590 of BMAW01125748.1, read as the reverse complement.
ACATCAAAATACAAAAATGCCCACAAGAATAACATTATCTATTTAAAATCAAAATACTAATTTAACTTATTTAAATAAATTAACAGTAAATAAACTCTAATCCAGTTACAAGTAGAAAATACTAACAATACCGTTAATATCTAACATCAGAACACACACCCGTGTATATATATATATATATTTACAATAATAATAATAATAAAACTTCTTAGAATAAATTTATTATTTATGTTGACTCGTATTTTTTAACGATAAATATTTTGTAACATCGCCTTCTTGTATTTTCATAAATATCTGTATAAAGAATACGTAATTCAAGAAAAGCCTTGCATTGTAAAGTATAATTCTTCTTGTAAGTTTTGAAATTGTTCCTGAAAGGGTTGTGTTATTTTCTAAAATATGCAGTTCTATTCTGAAACAAAATTTTTGTATGAATTGTATAAAAAAAAATACACGAAAAATGAATGTAAATGTCCTCGCATTTCACTATTTCTTTTCCTTTTTTTGTGTGTGGAATGCATTTCTGCTTGAGGCTTTTACTTTGTTTTAAGAATATGCATTGTAAATGTTTCAGTTAAATAACTGCCTTTCTAACATATCCAAAATAAACCTGAAAAAAACAACACACACACACACACACACAAAAAAAGAAATGGACACATATAAAGTCATTTTCATTTCTCTTTTCTCTTGCATATCGAGTTTTATATTTATTTAGAATTCCAATTTAAAATGAAAATATTTTTGTAGACTTCATCTTTCTTATTTTTAATGCTAACTGTTTGCATATAGAAGAAATGAATTTTCGATGATGAAACAACTGGAAGTTAAGATAATGGAATTTAAAACAAACATTCTGCATAGTGTATGGAAATAAAGTCTGTTTAAATCTGAGTTTATTTTCTACCATCAAACTTCAAAAATGCAGGGATGTGGAAATATTGTAGGAGTGACTGTAAAAATTCGAATACATTTTATACAATTAATTAGCTTTTGAAATGTCATCCTTATTTCTGTCCGAAATCATTAAATGCATAATTTTGCAATTGCTTTTGTTTTATAATAATTGTATACTGGCTATCCCAAACAGTAGAGGTGTCCTCCACCTACCATTCAAATAAGGAATACATCTGTAGAGGCCAATGAATTGAGAGAGTATACTTGATATTATGTGTAACTTATCTTAAGTAATAAAATATTGTAATGTATACATACATACCTCCCACATAATATATATCTCTCTGTGTGTGTGGAATCCTAACTACAGAAAGGGAGTACTTGGCTCGTATTAGAGATGTCTAGGGGTTTTCTGGGTTAAAAAAAAGAGGTGGATTTTTAGAAGATGACATTTAATTAGACAATATATTTTTATGCAGTATTTACAAAGTTAAAACATAACTATTGGGCATACATATTAAGAAGCTATCACATCGCTCGTCTTTCCATGTTGGCCGCGCCCTTGCATCTGCCGGTACTCGTGTGGGCCCCTTAGAATGAGGTCACAAAGTAGAGATCAAATTCGTGGTGCCCTCTTGTGTTGGAAGGCGTCTCAAAATGTAAGCATTATATATATATACTAACATTTATTTATCCCAATACCCACTCACCCATCAAATACAATATAAATGAAGTACAACCGATTCTACAACAATGAAGTTCAGTTTGAACATGCAGCGGTCTCTTCAACAACCACGCCAGAAATTAAAACTCCTTAATAATTAGCCCCAGGAGGACGTCTCTTTTGTTCAGGTTGGTAAAGGTACAGGAAAACGTGACCGGTCAGCTTTTCTTCGGGCCCCATGGAACAGGGTTCGAAATAGCTTACAACCAAGTTCAATCATCCACACTCTCTCCCTCCATAGAGTTAAAAACCACGTAGCACTGAAATGGTGACCAAAGATTTGAACACTAGATGGCAGAACAGCCTAGAATTATTGGTTGCATATGTCTCTGATGCAAAAACACTTGCCTATGTGTTTCTAACTAAGACCATCCTCACATAAATCGCAATTAGTGATCTCCCGGCCACAGCGCACGTCGACGAGACCCGCAGCTCTACTAGAAATAGCCGATAACCTCAAATGGGAAACTGTTCCACGCGAAATTCAATTCAGCAAGGATGTGATGAATATCAATTGGAAAACGACTTTCTCTGTAATTATCATTCAGAATGTTCATCACGATGACACTGGAGGGGGAGTACGCAGCGTCTGTCTTCAACAATTTCAGAGGTTAAAATGCCTTAATAACTAGCCTGAGGGAGACGTCTCTTATAGTCAGGTTCGAATAAGTTCCGGTCAATATTTCTTCGGACCCTGTGGACCACAGTTCGAAATAGTCACCGACCACCAAAATCTAATCAACGGCTTTCCTACTCTACGGAGTCAAAAATCACTCTACCCTGAACATTTTTATTACAGCAGTTACTGAATGATCAGCGTATAAACATGTTCGCATCAAATATTTTAAAATGTGATAAGCATTTTTTAATTGACTTGGTTTTGGAAAATGCCCAACCAAATATTTTTCATTTCTTACGTATCAGTTTTTCTTCATTTATATATAATTTTAATAAATGTTCATTTTTTCTTTCTCTTGATCTTCAGTTTTAAATTGTTTCATATGGAAAAAAGTATTGTAACATTTTGACCTTGTGTTTTGCACAATTTATCCGACGAGGTTTCAGTACCATAAATTCAAACGAACCAACCAACATTATTTGAAAAGTAAGGCGTTCTCTTGTTTGGGCTCGGTTTCGCCAGTCTTTTAGCTAAGAAATTGACTAATGCGAAATTCGTGTCATGTTTCGAGGATCCAGAGTTTTGAAATATACTCTATTTTATTTAATACAATGTTTGTGTGTGAAGTAAATGCTATTATTATTTTGTGAAAGCCGTATGTATTTTTAAATTGACGTAATTTTATATTGCCGTTAAATAAATGAATAAAAATGTTTATAATGTGTAATATAAGCAGGGGAAAATAATGCTCGTTAATAGGTTCAAAGTGAATCTGTGAAACAATTTATTGAGAAATTTCATAAAATAAATAAATAAACTTGCTATTATCTATGTTCATCATGTGAAATAATTTTCCGTACAATTAATCATCTGATGTCGTTCCCCTACCAAAGCTAATGTGTCAGCAAAATGTGTCTAGTGAAAAATACCAATTCACAACTTCATAATCAAAATACATTAATTTCTCTTTTTTTATTCTCATATTCATTGTGACGTGGTTGAGGTGAGCGATAATACATCTCATGAAAAAAATAAATTCGGATTCGTAACTTCCATATTCAAATCATGTCAAGGTATGTGCTTACTTTCGGAGCATTTTTTTTCCTCAAAAAGAAAAAAAGAAAGAAATTTTTGTGAAACACTTACGTGTTTGTTTTAATGGTCTATAAAATTATAAATTCAAAAGTCGTTTTAATGAACTTTTTTCCCCCAAATTTAGGCCATATTTGTTTAAAATTTAGTAAAAACTATTTTCGCTAAAAGCTCATACAACAAGTTCTAATAAACACAATTATATATTTGACTTTTTGTTTTAACAAAATATTTACTATACATATAACACATCGATCAATAACTCCAAAGACTAACCCAGAGATGGCGCTCGTAGTAAACCAGTAACCAGGTCTTTCTAGAGTACTAACCTTTGCTTGAAACGTGTCAAAATTTTAAGTCAATCGGACCAGGAAAAAGGTTTTTTGAAGTGAAGTGAAAAGGGTTTTTCCCAAGTGGGTGCCGCGATTGCTTTCTATGGAACAAAAACAGCAACGAGTCGATGATTCAGAAAGCTGTTTATCGCTATTTACTCGCAACAAAAAAGATTTCTTGCAAAAAAAAAAAAAAGATTTTAAAAAGCGTTGGAACGATTGTATCACCCTAAAAGGTGATTAACAAAAGGTGTTATGTTGATGAATAAAAAAAAATTTTGCAAAAAAAATGTTGTTTTCAATTTTAGACTCGGGAGTTATTGATCGATGTGTTATCTGTGTTGTGGAGCAGAAAAAATGCAGTTTTCTCTTAAGCGTTATACCAAAACTTATAAACACAACCTGATTTTACAAAAAAATAACTAGCGTTTTTAAAAACATCGTTTTTATATGGTGGCAAAATATTGAAATGTTAGTTAAAACTTGTCGCAAATGTCTAAATATTGCATTGTTAAGCGAATAAGAACGATTCCTAAAGTTTCAGAGTTCTAGCTTGTTCAGAGTTCTAGCTTGTTTAAATTAACGATCGAAAATTTGATGACACACACACCAAGTAAAATACATAAAAACTAGTAAAATATGTCACTTTTTTAAATTAAATAGTTCCGAAATAAGTAGTTATATGCTAAAGAACTATATTTGAGGTATAACGCAAAATACCTCATAACATTGTGGTAGTCTCCTTCGAATATATGAAATACTTCTTAAGAATGAGATTTTTCGTAATAAAATAATTGAAATCGCAATTTTCAGAAAATGTAAATAAAAATCTTAATGTTTTTAAAAAATTAAATACTTACTTTAATGCAAACAAACTACCCTAGAAATAAATGTAAGCCCTTTTTGAAATCGTAGATATGCGTGCTTTAATAAAAAGAAATAAAGAAACTCGAAAAGTTTCGCGAAAATATTGATTTCTGTGTAAACACATACCTTAATATCTCCAAATTCATTAAGGTATCGGACCTGATGTATCACTATAACGAGTCGCGTGAAAAACACAAATTCATAACCTCCGTAATAAAATTACAATAATCCCTTCTATTTTTCTAGGATTCATTTTCACGTGGTTGAGCTATCCGATCTAATTGCTACCATTATGCGTCATGTGACTCCCTCCACCTTCAAAATTCGGAACTTTCATAATCAGATCAAGCTAATAACTCCATTTTTTTCGCAGATTGATTTTAATATCGATGATGTACTAGAGTTAATGGGCCAACACAATTAGTCATGTAAAAAACACTAATTCATGGATTCTTTGATGTAATTTAACTATTTCTTTATAACGTAAACTTGTAAGCATTAGCTCCGTCAAGTGCTTACATTCTTAAGGTTAGTACGGGAATCATGACCGCAAGGTATCCAAGTGACATTTTCCTTTCACATGGGTTTGTTTTTCTTTATTTGTAACCCCCCCCCCCCCCCCGGGATACCTAGAATTCCTCTTCTATTTTCGACCCTTCTAATCAGCCAATTGTTACTCCTTCCCCCATTTCTGTTTCTAACATCGAGATCACAAATGCTCGTGGTATGGCGCAGCACATCAAGATTTGTGCAGTCAACTTTCGCTCACTTTATGCAATAGTGTAGTTATTTTTTGTAGTGTGTTAAAATTTTCAGATCAATATAATATAAATAGCGACAGAAACAAGACGTTCTTTTAACAAAATGGTCTTAAAATGAACAGAGAGCATTTAAGTACAAAATCCATGTTTAAAATTATCCATGCATTAAAAAGGAAGAAAATTTAGAACGTTGTACTGCTGTTTAATATGAGTTAATGTACAATTCGCATGATAAGATATGCGTATGATATTGAAAAGGTAATAAAAGTCGCCGTACCCACTATTGCGAAAATAGTGAAGTATATAAAAAATAATTTTGCAGGGAAAACGAAAAGTTTTAATTTCAATCGGAATAGAAGAACGAATATTAGTTTCAATACGTATATTATAAGACTAAGGTATTGTAAATTTTTAATTTCACTTGAAAAAACGAAGATGAGAATGTTTTAGAATCTGGTTACCGATCCTTATTTAAAATTGCTTTTCATTGTCCCATTTATCCGTTGTTTTTATGGAATCATTAGCCCGCATCGATGGAAAGTTATTGCGAACAAAAAGTTTGATGATATATATCAAATTATTGCAGCCATATTTTTCATTCTGAATTCATGTAATAGTTTGCTCGGTTTTTAACTTATGTAAATGAAATGAATATGTATATTTATTGCGATGTATTTTATTAATCTCTTTTTTAAAAGAAAAGCGTCTTTAAAACAATAAATGGCTGAAATTATTTTTAAAAAATTACTTAATAAAGATACATTTGGTTTTTTATGAAACATAATCTGAACTTTCACTAAGATATCAATAACTTTTATTCCATTAATTAAAAGTTGACCGTGATAATTACTGCCTACTTTTTCAATTCTTTAGATCAACAAAATCCGAAGAAGTAGGACTTGAATAATCTTAAAATTTAGCTTTCTTATTTATAAAAGAAGTTAGTTCTTTTTAAAATTAATCATTCTCAAAATAATGGACAGAAAGTTGAATGCACTAATGGAAATCCCGAATGACACGCACGAAATCACGAGATCAAACATTGATATTGAAAAATAAACCTCTATTTTTGTTTATTTATGCACTGCATGGTATAAGATTTGCGTAGATTAATGAAGGTACGTGACTTTTGAGGAAAAAATACCTCTGAATGTCTGGAGCTATTTCTCCAAAAATAAATATTCCAAATAATCATGGACGCCATATTAGATTTTACGTAGTAGAAAGAACTTCGTGAGAGAGAGAGAGAGAGAGAAATAGTACATTAAATATCTCAATATTATGTTATGTGATTACTATTATTATTTTAATATCTTGAAAGATAACATAGATTCAATATCTTAATTAAAATCCACTTTTACCCTTGTGTTTCAAATGCACATTTGTTAGATTAGCATATAACTTGATTTGATTCGTTTTAAAAAGTACGATATAAATATCTGGAAAATTCTATATTCGCGATATCAGATTTAAATCTGTGTACCTCTCACAGAGAAGTGATACTCTTTCCTGTAAAATTTGATCAAGAGAATGGGAAAAAAATGTTGAAAATTTTAGGACTGTTTATTGCATTTATCTGGTGAATTTTCTTCTGCAGAAAAAAAAAAATGTAAACGGAGATAGTGTGTGGGGGGGGGGGGAGGTCTGATATATTTTAATAATAACAAATCATTATAAAAATTAATAAATTTACATGATTCACCTACATGCCATAATAGATCATCAATCTGGACACAAATGTCTAATCTAGTAATTTTAGTCCATTGTCAAACCATGAAGACGATTCGTTATCTCATTTACTTAATATGCAATCTGCATCATTCGGAGACAGTGAGACTCAGTGTCTATTTCCTGCATTTTAAGTGCATCTTCCTCCATTATTACACTCAATCAGTTTTAAATGGAATAAGAGGTCGAATTTTCTCGATTCAACTTGGAACATTACTGAACAGAAATTTCGAGATCTTAACTACTGTACTAATGTAAATTTCATATGTGTATTTGGGAAATTCTGAATTTATAACAAATTGAAATAAATTAGAATGAAATCCGTATATTTATTGTACTGAATTCCAACCTTAAAACGCGAATTATTATATATATTTCACTAATTTATTTTAAACTGAAATGTATTGAGGTATTAAGCTAAAATATTTTCACGCGATATATACAAGCGCTTGTGTATTCCAAACTATTTTTTACACTTACGTAGAATTCACATAAAGAAAATTATAGAAAAAGTGAAAAAAAATTCTGAGATATTATTAACAGTTATTAAAAATAAGAAATCATTAAATTTATAGCTATTTGCTCATTTCATGGGGGATAACACACACACACATTATACGCATGCACGAACGCACACACATTATACGCGTGCACGCACGCACGCATATATATATATATTGCTGGGCATTATAGATGTTTCGCCAGGAAAACGAATAGCTGGTCTTATTTATTGTACTAGACACGATATGATTAAATTACTTGTTTTTTGGGGTGCATGGCATTTGGAATTCAGTACCCAAAGCCGCCGCCTCTAGCATCCATAACAGCTGTAATTCATCTGGGTATCGAGTCCGATTAATCTTGGATGACAGATGCGGATACATAATTCCATAAGGCTTCAACTCTTTGCGAGAGTTCATCACTCGTAGCAGCTGTTCAGTGGTTACTCACTAATCTCTCGAATGTGTGCGAATATACGGTTTTAAAAGAGTGACGGATCGGGAACACATGGTGTTAAGAGGAACAGTCGAATACTCTCTGTATTGAGGAAGGTTAGGACAGCACGGACTATAGTAGTCGTACAATTGTATGGCTAAAATCAACGCCAAAGATGCCTTATACGTGATGTGGCTATTAAATAAAGAGGTTGACGCTGTAAAATAATTTATTTTCATGTCATACATGTTTACTTATTATCATTTACACTATACACTCCTGCTCTACCCCTTCAAAGGTCTATACGAACCTTCCATTGTTGAAAATAGTGCTAGAAGTCTTCATCTGCCAGTTCCTTCAGGACACATGCCGTTTTCACTTTCACGGCTTCAACAGACTCAAGTATTTTTTCTTTTAATGCAGATTTAACATTAGGAAAAAGATAGAAGTCGCATGGCGAAAGATCAGGCGATTAAGGTGAATGGTCTAACACTGGGATGCTGTACTTGACAAGAAAACTCTTGACACACAATGTGGAATGTGAAGACGCATTGTCTTGGAAAAACGTGGAAACGTGATGGTCTTTATACAACCAATCAAAAGTCTGAACGCAACTTCAGAATTAGAAACTTTATGTGGAATCTTCCCTTTTATACAAACTTACGATGGTTTTAATCCTACCTGTTCTAACACACTGAAATGCTAATCATTTGCTTGTCTTATTCAGTATGTTGAACCATTTATGCAAATCCGAAGTTTGTTGTGTGTCGCTTTCGTTGTTCAGGAATTTTATTGAGCAGCAGTGTATATTATGAGTTATAATAATTTGAAAAACGTCATCATTTCAAATATATACCAAAAATTTTATTTTGAAAACATTATATTATTCGCAATCAGTTGTTGACTAACGCGAAAGAGCTTTCTTTTTCGTATAAAATTATTATATCACTAGAACTAATTAATGGGAAAATTAGGTTTTTCTTAATTTTAACACGAATGCTATTCTCAAGAAAGCTCTGAAAATTTTGAATCACTAATTTGTTCCTTAATAAGAATTTGGTTTGAATGTGAATAAAAATTGCTTAAAAAAGAAATTTAGTTGTATCTTAAAAGGATGACCTTAGGTTTGCTCTCTATATATTTAAGTAATATCTTCTTCAACATGTAATTTAGACGCGCATACCGCGTGCGAATTTTAAACTGCAGTTTCTTATTTTCTTTGAATCTAATAAAACTCCTCAATAATTACGTCATTCTTTCAAATAGCTATTAATCTGGACAGATTTCTCTCATTAAAAGTTATGAAATGAAAGATACTACCCTCTGTTTTCTTTTAAAATTATTTCATATTATGTTATTTTATAAATTATAGCACTTACTGTTTTTTTTAACATGATTAACAATGCTTTCCAATACATCTTATGTGTTTTAATGGAGAATCGTATTTTCACCCTGACGCGCGGATGACCGTAAAACTATTTTCTCTGACATAACTTCGTGGCATCTTCAGTCATAAATATAATGCTTAGAAACAACACTGGATTCTCTATATTCGCAGTGACAGGTCTTTGTATTAAATTTCCTGGAAGACGCCGGAAAGTTTCCGGGAGTATGTGAAGTTGATTATCTTTCCGACTTGTTGGAACTCTACTCATTAATCAACGGTTCCAGGAAGGAAATAGTAAACACACTTCTTACCATTTGTACGGAAGAGTGTAATTTCGAATTAACTAGTAATAACTGGTTGCGTTATTATATTTACTGTATACATACAAGATCTAGATACTGTTGTTACTTTATTGCACAAGAGCATGCTTCTGTAATGTTTTTATTTTACCCACCAGGTGGAGACTTGTAGTTAAAATTTTGCATTCAGCACGTGATGTTTGTTTTCTGTGGGTACTTCGAAAGGTTTTATTGCATGCTTGTAGTTTATAAATGCGTGAAAAAAAATAAAAAATAAAAAATTAAACGATAAATCGAATGCGTTACGGAATTTGGTTTCTATCATATTAGACACCCAAAGACATAATTGAATTCAAATTGGATTAAAAACAAAATTAATGATGATTTCGAATTTGGATGCTCGATCGGTCGCTGATATTTAAATTAGGTGATTTATTTTCAATTCGATTAATATAATTGCATGCTTGCATATATTTTTCAAAATGACTTATTGTTAAAATCGACTGTATTGATAAGTCAAAAAAAATGATCTGTTCTTTGTAAAAATTTCAAGAAATTATTAACCACTCGTAACATTGAAGCTATTAATCCTAATTTTTCTTTAAAGAGGGGGAAAAAAGGGAGATTTTTTTTTAAAAAGAAAAGGATGCTTTTGCTAATTTCAATTTAACATGTCATTTTGTGTATAGTTTTCTGTTTTATTCATGAAAAAGTAGAATTATTCAAAGTAAATATTAATTACGTAAAGTAAGCCTACTTCCGAGATCTAGGTTCCACTGAAGCAATGACTATGAAGAAAATTCAACAAATTCTTCATATTTCTAATGCATTTTAGTTAACCTTTAAAAGTTTGCCAATGTTAACAACAAAATCAATAAAAACAGACGATTCTGCTCTAAAAATCGACTCTTAAATTAAACATTAACGCTATCGCAAACGTTACAGTATTAAAGTAGACAATAATATTCTGTTTGAGTATTAAAAAAAGTAGGTGGTACTTACTTAAAATAACTATAAATACATATTAGCAATGTAAATTTATTTCAGGCAAACTAAATATAATTATTATAATCATAATGCATTATAATATCAATTCTGTGAACTTAGCATCGTGTATCCTTTATTTTATGCCCAAGCAATTTTGTTCGACTCCATTTTCTCAAAATAACATGTTAGTACATATCAGTGTACATGTACATTATATTTATGTATAATGAAGAATTAGTACATTATATTTATGTATAATAAATAATTAGTATATTATATTTATGTATAATGA
>BMAW01125748.1:258194-268659 GCA_019974015.1 Nephila pilipes | reverse complement strand
TATTTATGTATAATAAATAATTAGTATATTATATTTATGTATAATGAAGAAAGAATTTATTGTTTTATTTTGCAGAATGAAACTTTAGAACATTAGTTAAGTTATTTAAATTAAATATTAAAGCCAAATAATCTCCCATGATTCGAAGTCCATCACAGATAGCCTGGAATCCGTTATTAATCCGTTCCAGTACCCTATTCGGGTTTCAAGACAATATTCTCCTTTAAAATATAAATTAATTTTTTTCTTTTCTGAAAGGATTGATTTTATTAGCGTTGTACTTAACAAAAAAAAAGTCTATTGGCAACGGATCTCGTAACTTTAAAACTTGGTCAAGTGACGAGGACGATATCTGAGTTGGTATCTCCCTCTCTAAATTTTCACACCACGCCAGCCGGAGGATTTGGAGTTTCGACAGACTTAAATTGCATCAGTCCCACTATACTTCGGGTCTTTAGTAACATCAGGACTCGAACCTACGACTCAGTTTAAACAACACCGGTCGCAAGTTCGTGATCATGACCACTATTATCCTTTCATGAGTACCTCGAACTTGGAAGTTGACAAAATAATTATATCAATATATATAATATATTATAAAGTCAAATACTATCAAATAATATTATACCTTATATCAATATTAATTAAACATATGTAAAAGTGCATATTTATTTAAAAAATGATGGATGGTGATGCATGCAGAAGTTGAAATAAGGTGACAATCACTTGAAATTGAGTCTTATTCCATAGCGATATCATACCACCGCGCTTTTTATTGACAAAGTGACAAAACGGACATAAAATTAGCTATGAAAAGAACAGTAGAAATCAAACAATATGTGTGTTTATGCTATAGTTTTTATTTCTGATAATTGTAAAAGGGATTGCATGCTCAGTCATCATCCACCCAACAAAGGACCATCAAAGATGTTCGTCCCAATGTTTTATCCCATATATAAATTTTTAGTCTGATCTGGTCTGACACTTCCTGCGGATGACGCGCCCCTAGGATACCCTTGGGATCCTTCTCTATTTTCGATCCTCCTTCTTGTCAACCAATTTGTCTTTTCTTCAATTTCTGCACGTCTAGACCACAGTTAAATCTTGTTTGACACTGCATAGACATATCTAGCTCTTGCACCAATAAACTTTACATTCACTCATTCACTGACACTTCTGGTCCGGAATTTCTTCTCACAAAGTTCCTGACACACTTGCCTCCTAACACTGTTGGATAGAGAGCTTTTTCTAATTATCCTGCAGATTGCAGACCTCTACAGGTCGTTCGTGTTTCATAACAGCGGTTAGATTTTAGAGCAAAACTTGCCCTATTGTTCGATTTCTGTGGCAATTTAATTCACAGTTAACACTATTAATACAGCAAGAATTTGTTGTTTTTCTCTTTGATATGATTGAATATTCTGTATCATAGGTTATTTACGATTTATTTCCATTCAACTAACATAAAGATTTCTTTCTGATTTTATAATTCATGTTCCCAGCTTCTTCTCAGTTAAATGGAACGTGACACAAATTAAGTAAACTTTAGAGGTGGAGTGAATAGATATAAGCAAATCGTATAAGAGACACAGATAAATGACTTAAAAGAATTAAGGTTAAGGAAATAAGAAGAATGTTAGTGTGATGTTTGTGGAGGTAGTCTGGAATGTTAAGCAAATCTGATGAAATATGGCGTCAATCTGTCGGAGAAGTTGCATGAGGTACTCGCTCCTTATTCCGGTGAGGGATTTCTTCGATAGATTATAGAAGTTGTTAGTTCTCTCGGATAAGATATTAACGCTAGATAGCTTCCCCCGTATTTGAGGAATAAACAAAGATATTTTGTATATAACTGACTATTTTAATCAATTGTTCTGGGCTTGTGTTTAGGAGGAAATTGAGATTCTGTGATTATCTTTAAGATGATAAACGTGACGGGTAGTATGATGTCGTTACAATTCTTAATATTTACAGAAAATATGCGATGAATGAACCAACATAAATTTCATTCTTAATGACTGTAGTAAAAAGTGTGAATAACGTTTAAAATGAACATATGCGAATGAAAAAGGAAATAAAGTGAAAATTTAGGTGGTTCCATATTATGTCTAAACTCCCTGTTATCTAAATTAAAGGTAGTTGAGTATGCGTTAATTTTTTTTAAAAAAAAATATTACCCGCCGAAATTATGAGTGGTTTCGATAGAGCAAAATAGAAACAAAATATGTTTAAGGGCCATTTTTTTGACTGAAATTTATATAATTGTTAAAATATTGTACTTAATTAATAAATCTTTGAAAATGGGAGACATGAATTCTCCCATCTGTTATTTTTCAATTGTTGACGACGGAGGACAGAAATTCGCGTCATTATTAAATATTTACAAAAAAAATTATGCAGAAATTAGGCTATATGAGTGTACATTTCATTATATACTGTCTTCAAAGTATTAACCTACCTTTTGCTGAATGTGTTTAAATAATATGTCAGTGTATGATTTTCCTTGAATCTTTATTAAGAAACAACATATTTTGAATTTCAATTTAGTGTTTTTTACATTATTATGTATATATATCTCCGTCATCTCAGCCTTTACTGTGTAAATTGATTATTTGGTTGAAATTGGGCAAGTTTAGACCGATTGTTTCGGGGTCCGTTTTGAACCAAATAACTCATTTATGAAAGATATGCTTCGTTTCATGGTTTGTTAACAAATAATATTTTATCGTATATCGAAAGTCTAGGTCACATTCTTTTGCGACAATTCATTAAATTCTTCATATTCGCAAGAACAGGCCGTTTAATATTAAGGCACAGTTGGAAGTCATCACTTAATGTCAGGTCACGATGTAAACATAATTAAGTTTTGAAGAACACACGTTTTTCACGGTATTAAATGCATAACAAAACTTTAAATGATGCTTTGTAGAAGCAATAACGACATAGTAACTTTCTCTCTTTTGATACCCATGGTTTTTAATAACAGGACTAACGGTTTTCCATAATAGATGCATGTGTGTTAACTTTTTTACCATCGTATTAAGTATATTGCCGTATTCTTCAGGGACTTGTGATTATTAAATAGCTAGGAATTATTTTAGGAATAAGTTTATGTAAAATATGAATTCTCTCTGAAAAAGAAAAAAAAATCTAGAATAGTATTTCTTATGTTTGTGTGTGTGTGTGTTTTATTATTATTTTTAGAGCTTCCCTAATGATATAAAAACAATTTTGTATTTCGTGTAAATGTTACTTTTGTCCGCTAGGCAATTTTTGAGAATTTTTAATCGTCTGCAATGAAGCGGAATAGTCGAAAAGCTTAATGATGTGTTATTAGGGTTGAACACATATATTTTTTTACTTAATAGGATGTAGGGAATAAAACTAGCAATGACATGAGTAATATTAGTTCATGTAATTGCATTTTTATGAAGTTACATAAAATCATATGTCGGCAATTATGTTGAGGAAATGTCAGAGCGAATAACTGTACAACTAAATCTGTACTGGCTTGTTCCATTATATGCTAAAATATAATCAGAAAGGAATTATTTATCTTTTGCTAATTATAATGAAATAATTCCATGCGTATCATAAATTGGAGAGTCATTGTGTCCATTTAATACTTAATTATAACTATAAAAATGGATAGTAAAAGACAATTAGGCGGTAGTTCATGAATTAAAATTGGAATGGAATAATTAAAACACTATAGTCAATCAAAAATTATCCTGAATACAGGAATAAATAAAATCAGGGTGTTGCTCTGTAAAATCATAAAATATTTTGAAAGTTTTGCACAGCTACACTCTAATTTTTATGTATGTTTACACAGATGATTTAATGATTTAGAACCATAAGTATATATATGGATAAAATCCATAATTACACTGATGGTTCTAAATCTTTGAATCATGTCGGTGCCTCATTTTGAATTGACAATTCACTTTGTGATTTTAAACTCCACACATCTTGTTCTGTTTTTACTACGGATATTTCCGCTATCCATAAAGCGCTGGACAGTTTGTCTCGTCGATATATTAAGAATTTTATTTTATTCTTGCTATGAGTGCATTGGAATCCTTAAGTCATCCTCATCATTCATCTCTCCCATCGATTATTGATATAGAAAAAAATTGATAAACTAAAGTCTCAAAATATTCAGTTGACCTTATGTCGGATGCCATTCCATGTAAGTGTCTAGGGAAACAAGACTTTCGATAGTGCATCTGAATATGCATGTGTTGCAGTCTCTGCTACCATTCCATTTTGCGATATCCTTAAATTCATTAAATCAGAAATTCGAGACCACTTGTAGCATCAATGGAATCTATAAATAGACGATAAATTACATAGTGTTAAATCCATTATTTTTCATTGGCATCCATTTTCATATGGATTTCGGGATGTTATTTTGACACGTTTGCGTATTGGACACACAAGATTGACCCATAGACAACTTTCTCTGGGGGAGGATCACCCTATATGTAACCTCTGTGTTTATTCTGTGACTGTGAGACATAATTTAATTGATTGTTCTGCCTTTAACTCTGTTTGTCTTAATCATTTTAAATCTTATATTCTATCTTTAATTTGTTGGAGAAAATCCCCAACCAAATATTTTTAATTTCTTATATGGCATTGGTTTCACCGCTTACATATAGGTTTATTAAGCTTCATTTAGTTCTCTATCTTCTGTATTAGCTTCATTAAAAATTGCAATATCTTGACCTTGTGTTTGGCAGAATATATCCCAAAAGGATTCAGTGCCATTAGTTATAACCAACGAACTGGATTGCGAATAAGAGCATATTTAGAATGCTGTTTACCAAGAATGTGCACATCCGCGTTCAATCTTATAAATCAAATATCTTATACTCTTATACGTTAGAAACACCATACAAATTCTCATGCCAAATAAGATCTCATGATATCGCCATGAGCAATAAAAAAGCCAACATCAGTGACCTAACGACATGGGACGAACGTGGCCTGATACATAGCATCTCCGTCTGACTTCCTATTCAGGAGGATGTCCAATTAATGGTCAGTGGATCTTTTTTACTCAACATTGCTGTAGGATCAGAAATAATTAGCAGTAGATTAATTTCTGTACACATTGTGCAGTTCAAAATTCACTTATATATAAGATTTCTAATTTAATTACAGTATAGTAAGTTAATTTACTGATATTTTTCTTCACTCATTAAAAAATGAAACGCAAGCCTCAAATTATATTTTCTCTCCTATTTTCCGGGTTAAATAAACAGAAAGTCATAAATTTCTTCAATTAAATATGTAATTTTGTGTTTTCTCCTGTAAATCCCGCCTAAGGCTCTGTGCCAAAAGTCTGCTGAAACTCTGGGGAAAATAATATAATAAAAAAATTCTGAAATTGTTTCTTGAGCATGAAAAAATATGCTGATGCACTCTACCTATTATCTCTGAGGAGTTAATTAAGTTGCTTAAAAATCTAATTACTGAACAGTTGTGCTCTTTTGCTTCATTAGTCTTCTCTGTTAATAGAATCCGCGACAGAGGATTTGCTCTGCGTTGGAATGTTTATACTATGGGGGAAGAGGATTATTTTGTAAGAGTTGTGTATTTTAATTAATCTCACAGCATAAAGTTTGAGTTTTCTGAAATTTTAATGCTAAATATACTTTATTAATAACACAATTTGTATTCTGTGTAGCTAGTTCCCATTTTTATGTAAAATATAGTTCGAAAATAATTACAAAGTAACTAAAATAATTTCATTACACTAATCCTAGAATTATTAAGATTATTAAAAAAAATAGCCTATTTTTTAAAACGTTGTATTTTGGTAAAGATTGTTAGTGTGTATGTGTGTATGAAATTTTGGAAAATTTCATTATTCTATTAATTATGTATCATAGTTAGATCAAGAATATTTTCTTAAGGTTTCATTCAAGAATCCTTAACGAGATATATTTCAAGATATTTATACATTATTTTGTTGAACACTGAAAATATTCAAACTTAATAAAACGTAACTTATTCTTTTGTTTTGCTTGTTTTTCTTTTCCTACTTTTTTTGTATAAATTCGAGCATATCAGGAAAATTAAATGGTTTTCATTAATTAAAATTTGTTCATGAATTTAAGATTAAATCTAAGTCTGTCGCATCATATACCTGTTAAATCAGCATCAGCTATTGAATGAGATGCAATATACCCTCTGCTTACGACGACTCTCGCTCCCTCCAGGGTCGCCACATTCTATGTTTCATATAGTTTTCCTAAAAGTTTATGAATATAGAGGCGTAAAAAATCTATCCCTCGATGCTGAATAAACATCTCAAACTTTGAACGATATTAAATTTTCTGTCAAGAAGGTCACCATAATCGATAAATAATTATTTTTCATTTCTAAAATTAACTGAATAAAACAAAAAAATAACATTAATCGTATTGTATAAAAACATAACTATTAGATTTTGTCTTTAAAAATTATATATATAAGAAATATAAGAGAATTGTTACTAATTTTATATATTTGGAATTCCTATCCTTCAAAGTGTCTAAATTCATATTTTCATGCATTTATTTCCAATTATTTGTGAAATAATCGTAGTCAAAATTCAACATCGAAAATGATCTCCTTTAAGAGGGCGGATGTTAACCCAGCGGCCATAGTATCGGGCTCTTGGCTGGTGTTGTTTCAGCCGAGCCATATGTTCCTGCCATGATTCCTATAAAGACCCATTGTGTAGAGGTGCTAATTCATTTTTAATCTGTTGGAGCTTAAAATCCTCTGAATGGCTTCATGGAAATTTTGGAGAATAAGGTTCTAGGTCAGGAATAGTTCTCATCACTTGATCGCGATTCCAAATTGCGAAGTCCGACAAATTCCATAATTGTTTCAATACTTGGTTACATTTCTAATTTTCAATTTTCCTTATTATGTGCTTATAATTGTATAACTTGTTTTTATTTTTGTCTAATTCTTATTTCTGAATATTTCAATTTTCCTTTTTGTGTGTATTACATTTACCAAAGCTGTCGTCGGCAGACTGGCTGCGAGCGTGAGTCATAGTGTCAGCATCCGTTATTAGTAGGAAATCGTGACGTCATTGGAATACAGATTGATATGCATTCCGAAAAAGGAAGAAAAATGAATAATTTGAAGTATTAGAACTATGACGTCATATTCTGTGAACACATTTTTAGCTTTTGTTTTCTTTGTAATTTCGAAATTATGTGATATTTTTTGTTCTTTGCTCCAACATGTACTGTTATTTCTTATCCTTTATTGTCGTAAAAATTGTAAAAAAACTTCTTTTTGCAAGTCTTTTCAAATGCGGAGTGCTGGGGTGATTGTCTCCAGGAGTCGGGGGTCAGTTTTAAGCTATAAACCCTTTGAATGAGCTCAGTCCCCGTGGGCATTCTGCCAAAAACCATCAAGCTGTTTTTCACTGAGATTAATAAATCAAACAATCAAATTCTTCCTTCCTTTCCTTTCTATTGCTTTTTAGAAGATCATTACATTCAAAATAGGAGGATCCATTATTTCATCTAAGTAATACATATTTGCGTATGGTAACTTTGGATAATGAAAGTGGGTTTCCTGGGAGGAATAGTTTTGACGAAACACAATAAAAATGTAATATAGAATAAAGGCGGGCATGCATGGCGTGAACGAAAGCGGCTCAAATACTTTGACAAACTACATCATATATTATTAAATAGTATTAAATACACAAATTCAAATTTATTTTAATTTGATCAATATGCATATATATTTTATATATGTCTCAAGTGCTGTCCAAATTATACATGCTTAAGAATTTATAATTAAGAGAAATTTTAATAAGAAATAAAATGTAATGAAAAAACATTCGAAAAGTATACCATTTAACGACGATATTTGTTCAAATCGTTGAAATTTGGCTTAAAATATAAAGTCGTTTGCAGTAATTTTATGAGAAGATGATTGGTCAACTGTAAACGATATTTCGGATGCACACATTTAAATGTGGAAAATAAAGTTTCTCAATCATGTGTTGTCCAACAAACTAGAATTTGACGCCCAGCAGCTTTTGTTAAAAGTGAATTTGCTCAGTGTAAAAAGTTCTGAAATAATTAAAAAGTGGATTTAAATTTTTAGTGGGAGACAAAAAAGAGCTATTCGTACATGCGGTTTTAAGAGTAGCATTTGTCCACCGTTCTTTTATAACAGAGGTGGCCAACTACATTGCTTTTGGAAGCCAAATTTTGGAAAGGATATTTGAAAACACCGTTTATGCAGTGTAGTCATATAGATTTTGCAAAATTTCCCCAGAATTACTCTTCATTTACTCTTGAAATAACACTGTTTTGTGAATTTTTCCGCAGTACTATTTCTCCAATATAAAACATTGGTTCTACTCCTGAGTTTTGGAAACAGTTTTAGGAATGTAGTACTATAAATCCAAAGACACTTTACTGAGACTAATCACAGTTTTTGGTACTTTGCGTTGTTGCGAGCGTTTGTATACAACATTTAAATGCACTAAATTAAGCATCAGTCTGTTTTAACTGACTTCCATTTAATTGAGCATGTGCGAAATACCCTTACACGTTATCTACTGTAATCTCGGCAACTATAACTGCAAATGCGGACAACATTCGTAAAGCATCCATAGACAAATCTAACTTGTAAAAGATTGTCTGTTCAGATTGTTTGATAGAATCAATGTAATACGTTTATTTGATTCTTTTTACGTTTTTGAATAATATTATTAAGTTTCTTTACTAATGAGAAATGAAGTAAAATAAATACTTCAGTTTACTGTATTCTATATATATATATATATGTGTGTGTGTGCGTGTGTGTGTGTGTGACGTATTTACTTTAACGTTTGTTCAATATTAATGAATCATTCCATACATGGCCGAAATACTTTTATTTCCATATTATAGAAGACTTTAGTCGGGCTTTGGCCACCAAAGGCCGAAGTGAAATTACCATACAAATCTCAGATGATCATCAGAGAGAGGACGAGGGTAAGAGATGAACAGTATGAAGAGGAGAGAAGCATAAGAAGAGCGCGTTTTTCGCTGTGTTTTATTATTTGTATGAGGAAAATTCAAATAAACGTCAGAGTCCTCATTGTCTGAATGGATGGACTTCCAGGGAAGATAAGTGTAGACTTAAAGTCTGGTAGGGATCATCCCTACAGGTCTATTCCGATGGGAAGAGAGCATTGTCAGCGAATTCTTTAGAACGTGTGATTGAATTAATTAAAAAGAATAAGGAATTGTATCAGGAAATACGAATGAATATTATCGTTTAAAGGAGAGAATGGGCAAATTTAGTAAATTAAATTATGATGGTGAGAAATTAATGGGAATTAAGTTAAATCATTACACACACACAACCACACACACACACACATATATATATAATTTGCATAAGAGCCGTTCTAAGGCCACCCACGCTATATAATGTTACAAATACAAGGGCGAGTCTCACAAAATAATTCATATATACGCACTAAAATCTGAAACAGCAATGTGTTCTGTTATCTCATAATAATGTTGCTGCCCCTCCCGATGTTAATTCTCCCTGCTAGGAAGAGATTATTAGCAAGAGTGAATATTTGAATGAAATTACCCGCCATAAACTTCCAATTTCTGTAGAGGAAAACGCGTTGGTGTTAATTTTTCAATGATACAAATTCTAGTCTCGTTCATAATCCACGTCCCTAATTGTTTCGTATCGCAAGAATACGCAGCGTCCGTATCTTCGCGGAGTGTAATTACAATTTTGTGAAAGTGTACGGTGAAAATGAATACTTCCCCCTTTAATTAGGAAACACATTTGGTGCGCTCGTAATTAAATTGTTTCCCGCGCATCAAAACGTTGAGACAATTTCTAGAATTCTGATAATTGTAACCGAGATAGAGGCTTTGACATGTTGTAAACTTTTGGAAGAGTAATTTGTGGCAGGTTGTGTATGCATTTTAAGATAATAACACATCTTTTCTGAGGGAATTGTACTTTGAACTCATGCATACATCATTTTAAGCTGATATTTTATTAATTTTTGTTTTAAAAAAATTGTTAATCGGTATACATTTTTGCTTTTTCACTACATGTTAGTGTGGGCTAGTTTATTGATTAGTTTTAATTAGTTAAGATATTTTCTTAGATTAGTTTAGAATTTAGGAGTGCTTAGTACTTCTAAGTTATATTTTGTTCGCTATATTAAGTATGGAACATTTCTTTTGTCAAAATGAAACTTGTCATAGTTGAAAGTTTTCCACTTCCTGTTACCTCTCCGATCTCATTTGTTGTATGTTAATTGTTTGTTGTTTTATTATCCAATTAAGAGGTTATTGTTTTAGGTGGATCAATTTTGGGTGCCAGATCATTTTTCAATTTATTGTCGTTCGTTTCAATTTTATTTACATTTAGTTGATATAATATTCAATTTAATAATTTATCGTTTAATTTTAAT
>BMAW01125748.1:236409-253483 GCA_019974015.1 Nephila pilipes | reverse complement strand
GATGTCGTCATTGTCACTCGATAATAGCTCAGAATTAGAGGTACGTCATGAATGGTTTATTATATTAGTGTAGAAATAGGTTGGAGTAATCTTCTTATGGTTAATAGCTATAGTAAACTATTAGTGTTTTCTAATGAGGTTTCAATCTATTAAATGTTCTTTAAAATACACATTTTTTTCAGGGAAGAATGGTGATATTAGAATAAATGTCTCGTAATAGATATGTAGCGGATTTATATCTCGTAATTTGTGGAGAAGAATCGTTCTGTAGAGAGGTGGTTGCTTGTTAAATATATTAGGCGTAAATAGCTAATGGATTGGGGTGCCATCTCTAATGTCGACCCCGTCATCTGATCATGACTCAAAATTAAGAGATGTATTAGCCGCGTTAGTGAAACTTTTAATTGGGGAAGAAATAGGCAGCCAGAAATGTTTTTCAGAACGATATACATTTCTGTGAAAATGTTTCTAATATATATATATATATATATATATATATATATTTACCTTAATTTAAAAATTTATTAATTTTTATCAACTGTAGACGCCGATGTTGCCTTTATCACAAGCAATTTAGCTTAATTAAGGCTATCAGGAATTTTGATTTCGTGAACATTATGTTAATCCTATGGAATTTCTACTACCTTGTTCTCAAATATTATTCCTTTTCACCAATTTGAATTCAAAAAAGTGCTTTAGAGAGAACACAAAATAACGAAAATTTCTTGTGGAATTACATTTTTCCTCCGATTTTTATGTGTATTTTAATTATTCCTTTGTGGGCTGTCCAGTCTTTAAAAATATTTTTAAATATTTTAAAAAATCAGAGCAAAAATATTGTTCTGAATAAATCTTTATTCAGAATAAATATAGATATTGTTAAATATTGTTCTGAATAAATATAGATTTGAGGGAGGAAAGAAAATTTCCATGGGATTAATATCACTTTTACGAAATCAATATGAACGGTAGACGAGAGCCTTAGTTTAGCTTTCGTCGCACTGGAAGCAACACGAGGGCTATTGGCGACGGACCTCGTAATTTTGAACCTCGGTCAAGTGACGAGGACGACACCTAAGCTAGCACCTCCCTCATCTAACTTCCTCATCATACCAACGGAAGGACTTTGGCCCCGACAGATTTAACGTGCATCAGCCTTGGCTACACGGTGGGTTTTTAGCGGCCAAGGATTGAACCCGCGACTGAAAGAATCTCCAGCCACGAATCTGAAGCCATGACCAGTAGACTACCACGGCCACAGCAAGAGTCTTAAGAATTATATATAAACGGAAGGTATAGTATTAGTTGATAAAAGTAGGCAAAGGTTTGACTGAATATAACGGTGCCTCTTTTGACTCAAAGTAATATTCATATAAGATCGTTAAATGCTATTCCATAAGTCTTCCAATAAATTTGTGACCCGTATTGCGGTCCGAAATGTATAATATTTTACAGCTAAGCAATTATATAGAAATAATTTAAGATTCATTAAAAATTTTTATCATTTTTTGGTAAATTTTAATTTCATCAGAATGTCGTACTACACCGTACGGAAACACCGGAAGACTTGAGTAGTTTTGATGCAAATTGATACATATTTTCGGGTATACAAAATAAATTGAAGCAGACAATTATCAGTATTTTATTTTAAAATCTCTAATTTTCTTACAATCAAAATTTTTCTTTTGTTTTTTCCTTTTAAAATGTGAACTAAAATAAATATATGAAATATATGAACTGCACGATAATTTATTTTAATTTAAAGAACCTAAAGAATAATTGTAATTAAGTCTACCGTTATTATTTTTTTATTTATATACTTATACTTATTTTTTTAAAATGTAGATACTTTAGAAATGTTTTTTTTTTAATTTTTTTCAAGGAATTTAAAGAAAATTCACTGTGGGCCATACACATGTAGCTTTATTAAGTGCAAAATATGTCCGGCAAACAACAAGTAGGATCCAGGAATTAACCTACTGCAATTACATCTATGTTTTAAATCGATATTAATTCGCAACATACATCAATGTAGTTTTATTCAAATTTCCTCAAACTGTATTAAAGCTCCCCACTTAAAATAACCCTATTTATTTAATTTAACGATCAATAACTCATTAAAATTTTCTGGCTTTAAAGTAAGAAAAATAACGTATGGAATTTATTGGGGGTTTCATTGTAGTTCAATAGATGAAAGAAAATAACTTTAAATAAATATATGTGAGGCATTTCATTAGAGAATTTTTCAAAAACATGTGGATTTCTTTTCAAAATTGCTAAAATTATCTTTTATTGTTTAAAGACATTTTTGTTAATATTTTTAAATTAGCGTCACATTCCTTTGAAGTCCTTTAAATTTATTTATTATAGTTTTAGAATAATTTATGAATCTTTTTGAAATTTGTATTCCATTCAGAAAGGAATAAAAACAGTAAAACAAATATTTTTTTGCGATTAAATCTCGCTTTCTCGTAAAATGAAACGAATATTTTTAACATACTTTAAGAAGTCTACCTAACCTATTTTAAGCTTATGTATATATATATATATATGTGTGTGTGTGTGTGTGTGTGTGTCATATTATGCGATATCGATTTTTGAGATAAATCACTTTTTTAGACGAAAATTATTTTGCATTAATTCTAGATCCAAATTTATAATTATTACAAATTATATTGTTTAAATATAATTTTTAACATTTTTTCTCTAATTTCTGTCGATTGCATTGCCTTTGAAATGTTAAATAGAAAAACATAAGTAATATTTATTATTGCAAATTTATTACTTAATTTACAAAAGAAATATTTTTAAAATTAATTTCCTGTAATAATGAAAGCATAGCTACTTGCTGTTATGATAAAACTCATTAGACAAGAAAAAAATAACTTATTTTATGACAAGATTAAAAAATCCGCACTTTTTTAAAATTAAAAGTATTGGAAGTCATTTTTCAACATTGAAATATATGTATATTTATGTACCCGTTTAAGTTAGGATATCATATTTATGAAAATTAGCAATTATATATGAGCAATTTATAATCAATAACTGCTTTGACATTAGTAAGTCATATACCGCCTTTGGGTGCATATTGATTAAAGTATACTGCAGAGTACTTGTAAATAGAACGTTATGCACACGAAACCCTTTTAATCGTAATTTCAAAAATTAAATTGAATGAAATTGTAAAAAGTTTTAATTTCACGATTCAAATTTATCGTAATTTTTATACAAATTTTATGTTATATTTGAAATTCGTGAGAGATGATTAAAAAACAATTATATTCACTGTTTAGGGATACTTCCATTTTATAATGTGGAAAAAAATAAGTTTATGGTTGAATTAAATTATAAGGAAAGTGTACCTTAGAATATTCCGAAAAAAAAACATTTTTAGAAAAATGCAATTACATATATTTTTCTGTAATCGCATGTCGCGTTGGCTCACCATTTAAAAATTCATTTTTCGAATGTTCTCTTTTCAAATTCTCGTAAGTAATACGTCTTTGGGCTTAGCGAGGTGCCCTCTATTTATTAAAAACAATTTTTTTTTTAAAAAAAATGCAAATTTTGAAGGATTTTTGCGTTGGAATGTTACTAAGAACATGATAGTAAAATTTAAATGTTACCTAATTTAGGAATAGTTTAACGAAACACTATTTTATATGTTATGGAATAAGAAAACTTAATTTTAGAAAACAATATTATAAGGTTTTTTTTTGTTTTGTTTTGTTTTGTTTTAAATTGTAAAAGTTTACATAATGATACAGAAAAAGTTTTCGGTTACCGAATTCGGTAAATTTACAAAACTTTTCTTATTCATAGAGATTCAAATTTAATGAGTCTTTGAAATAAAGAATAAAGCTCAAGAAATTGTATTTTCAACATTTGAAAATAAAATTTGTTTACATTTTAAAGAATAAAGAATGCGAGATGATACGAATATGATATAAAAAAAATCCACAGCGTAATTCTCGTTAGTTATTAGCCACACTTTGTTGTACTTAAACAAGTTTTAAGAAATTCTGAAACATTAATTTCGTTTCACATTATATTTCTTTGATTTGATTTAAAAACTTTTCAGATGTGAAATTCTGTTAGAATAATTTTTTTTTTTTTTTTGCTCAATTGCGGCTATTAAATTTAAAAATTCGTTCTCCGAAGTATTTGTTATTTTATGATAAATAAAATCATTATGAAAACTCCTTAATATTTTGCACCAATTATTTTTTAATTATTTGGAATAGAAACAAAAGCATTGTAATTATCTTCGTTTGCGTATTCATGTTTTCTTTATAAAAATAATAATTAAAGCAATCAATGTTAATTATTTCTTCTGAAAGAATTCCTCTCATAACAATTTCGTAGTTCAAAAACTCTTACATCTTTAATGACATTGCTTTCTTTTTTTTTTTTTTTCGATTTTGGAAAAGATAAAAATAAATTAAGCAAATCAGAAAATTGGGGAACATTACTTGGCGCTAATACTAATTTACCGACTGTCATGAAAGTTGTAATATGAGCTAAGGATAATTGCTTCTATTAAATATTTTTTCCAGTTTATAAAGCTTTCATTCTAATACGAGTTAAAAAATTTGTTGTCTTTATTTTATTAAAAAAAACACCTTATTTTCGAAAGAACTGTAATTATAACTTTTTCTTTTGCTTTTATAGATATGTAAGCGTAAATGTTTCTGAACATATGAAGAAAACTACGAAAATGCGGTCATCGCTTGAATATTTTTTTTTCCTTCTTGGAGAAAAATTGAAAATGTTCATTTTTCATCAGTTTATTCTAATAATTATCTTTTTCTTTTCTTTTCATAATGAGAAAAATGTAAATTCAAATTTTGATGTATTTCCTACAATCATTGTTCTATCTCCAGTATTTTGGAAATTTAATTGTAAGTAGTGTTTTCCAAACTTAATCGAAAACATTTTAATTCGATTTTTTCTGAAGAAATACTGTCATATGTAAAACTTTAAAAAAAGCTTTATCAAGATTTAAATGCCATTTTGTATGAAATTATCTTTCTATTTTCTTAATTTTGTAATATAATTATTTAAAGATTGTTCGTTACTGAAATATGATGCTATTGATTTAAATGAATACTATTAAATTCCTTTTTTTCGTAAGGATTTATTAAACTAATGTTATCTATTTTAAATATCTCAATGAATGTTTTTATTGCAATTATAATTTCATTTTTAATGGTAAAATGGATTGTGGATTATTATAAAATGGTAAAAAAAATTTAAACCTCTTATATTTTCTTTCTATTTTTTTTATATATTTTCTATTTGTATTTTTGAGGATTTATATTGAATAGTTGTGTATTTCTTACGGGTTTGTAATTTATATAGATTTAAATTCATTAATGAAATTGAAACTCTTCTTTATTTGTGTTTTTTTAGATTAATGATTCGAAGAAACTCATTTAATAAGTTTTAGAATTATTTGCAAAATAACAATTGTAATGGTGGTTCCATGTAATAAAATATTCTTTGAAGATTTTTGCTTAATATTTTAAGCGAAAAATTAAATTAATGTGAATCAATCTGACAATACTGTTTTAAATTCGAAAACACACATAGGTAATATCTTTATAATACGGTTTTGACATATTAGTTTTAATAAGTTCATTACAGATGTAAACAAACAAAACCTTTATGTAAATCAACTTATGAAAACTTTTCGCTACGTGGGAAACAAAATTAAGGGACATTTAAAATTTTTGAAATTATTTCAGAAATTTTTAAATGTAAACGTTATGCAATTCGCATGATTTCATTTATGGGAAACTAATTCTTTGCTTTTTTTCTCTTTTTTTTTTCTAAGATAAACACAACACTTGTTTTTAGAATTTAAAATTCAAAAACTGGATATTCGTCAATCAAATAACTTAAATTTTATTTTTTAATAATTTAATTTCATAAATGAATTACCAAAAGTAAGAAACACTTTTTTATAAAAAGTTGTCAAAGTGTACTTGAACCATGTTTTAAACACATAACTGATCCCAGGGTTTTGATAAAATTAATATTCCGTGCGATGTGCGATACTCTGTCACATAAAACGTTTTTAAACCATTAAAACTATTTTTATTAAAAAGGATTTTTAAATTTATTAGTTAAATCTTCATAGTAATTGAGACACCTTCGGCCTTAGAAAAAAGAATGCCATGTTTAAATAATCTTAGCATTTTAAATAAAAAAACAATAAAAGACATATTTTCACATGGAGATATGTATATATTATGCATCTGTTTCCTTAAACAAAATCACATTTATATCTATAATTAATTATGTATGATCAATTAATAATGATTTGTTGTATTTGCATTTGTAAATCATGTATTTAGTTTTAGGTGAATCTTGATTAGTCCGCTATATTTATAACTTTACAAATTTACAAAGTACTGTAAAATATCATCACACAAATTGAACTAATTGAGAACAAAGCCGGTCCGCAATATTTGAAAATCCTATTCAACAGGATAGTAGTAAAAAAGGAAATAAATGAAACATACATACAGAAAATCACCTTTATAATGAACAGATCGAGTTTCCGAATCTTATTTTGTGAAGAAAAAGACGTTTACTTTGTTAACAATAGAAACGCGGTTAAAGATGTTTTATTGCGTTTTTCATTGAGATAATGTAGTACCCCGTATGTCATTTGTCACTTGTGGCAAGAAGTGTAACTAATGTTTCGTTGATGTTGTACAGAAATTTTTCTAAGTCCATTTCACTCCCCTCCCACAAACTTTTCTTTCCTACATTTATAGCTATAAAAAGATTTCAGCAGAAACTGATTTTTTTTCAGATATTTGGATGAAACAAATTAATATTGTTAAGGAAATCTGCAGACCGTTTCAGAAATTTTAAAAAAAATATACTGCATACAGAGCTATTTGGAGATGCGAGTCAAAGCGGTCGGAATTAATGAGTCACGTACGCACACCCCATAAAGAAACTTCATGCCTTTAACTCTAAATTTTGGTTCACCTTTAGTACCTAAAATGTGATTTAAAAAGTAAAGAATCATTTTCAAAAAATACTTTTTACATACAGATAATAAGCACGAATAGTTAGTAAAATTTGGATGAGACAAAACTTAGATAAGTTTTATTACAAACATTGGCTTGGTATCATTTTATTGACGTCGCACTGAAGCAACAGGAGGGCTATTGGCGACAGGTCTCGTGATTTTCTATCTCGGTCAAGTGAAAAGGACTACACCTGGGTTGACACCTCCCTCTTCTAATTTCCACTCCACGTTAATGGGAGGACTTGGGATCTCGGTTATATTTAACGTACATCAGTCCCGGCTACACTGCGGATCCACAAGAGTGCGATCGTGACCGCTAGGCTACCACGGCCAATACAACCACTTGTAGTTTTGTGTACATTTTATTCATACTAAGTTAACCGATTCGTTTTCATAATGGATGTACATAAAAACAAAAATATACCAAATAAAAAAATTACACATATATATGTATGTGTGTGTGTGTGTGTGTGTGTGTGAGTGAGTGTGTTGCATTGCTTATAACTTTTGATACTGACAAAGTGAAATGGAAACTACCCCCAGTTCTTTTCTATCTTTCTTCTTTTCTATCTTTTCTAGAAAATATGTGAGAATTATTTTGAGCTGAAGATATGAATCATTTTACTTTTTTATCAACCGCTGTTTCTGAATTTTTAATAAATGTATTTTGCTAAAAAACACTTATTTGTACGATATGTAAATTTTATCTCTATGAACTGAATTATTAATAATATGTATACACGTTTATGTAAAACTATAATCTACTACCACTAACGTGCATATGGCCGCGGTAACCTAGTGGTGAGGGTCATGAAGTCGCGGACGGCGGTTTTCGTCGGGTTCGAACCTTGAAACCACTAAAGAACCACCGTGTAGCCGGGGCTGATGCACGTTAAATCTGTCGGGACCCAAAGTCCTCCCGTTGGTGTGGTGTGGAATTTAGGAGAGGAAGGTGCCAGCTCAGGTGTCGTTTTCGTCACTTGACAGAGATTCAAAATTATGAGGTCCGTCACCAATAGCCTCGTGTTTTTCTAGTGCGACATTAATAAAAACCAAACCAAACAAACGTGCATAAAATATTCCCCTTATATTTTATTAAATTTAGGAAATGTTAACCAAAAAAATCGTCCAGAATTGAAATATCTATTAAGGGCAATAAAGCGTAATAATTTGAAAATGGCGGAAGGAAAAATCTAGTGTACACAACTTTTTCAGCTGCCTGGCCGACATAAATTTTCTGAGATGCCACGTGATCTGACGTTCTATTTACTAAGAGATTGGGATATAAATAATCTTCGAAGGCTCTATGTGGACAGCTGGCAATCTGCGAAAGCGATTTGAGAGATGAAGTCTTGCTAGTATTTGAACCACAAGATAGATTATTATTTGCTCTAGCCAGCCGTCATCTGCATAAGCCGATTTGAAACGCCCATCTAGTCTTGAAGCTTTCTCATGTCTTTATTCGCCAGGATTTCAAAAAAAATGTGTTTTTCAAATTCTTTATGTAGCCGGATTATGCTAACGTAAATATACCTTACTTGAATATTTAAATAGCATTCTGGGACTAACTGTATTAGAAGCCAGGGAATTGAAAATAACTTCTGATTCAGCTAGTATATTTAAATTGTTACTTCCTACGATATTTATTTCATTAAATTCTCTCTCTCTCTCTCTCTCTCTCTTTAATAAAAATTTATTATTTTGCAATATAAAGTCTCATTGTCTTCACTTGTTTCTTCATTCTGAAGCATTTAAAAAAAAATGCAAATAGTTTGCCTCAGTTTGAGATGTAAGTTATTATTCTTGCGTATTGCTGTTTTTATACTACATGGCTTCGGAATTATTGCCACTAAATTGTGATTTATTCTTTTTTTTTTGATTAATTATGTCTGAGGTTTCCATATAAAATGGTCTAAAAACTTTTATTTTTTGTCCGTTCACATATTTTGTACCCGCGACGAAACCATTTTATTGCACATATAGTTAATATGTAATATAAATTACTAGTGTTCGTGAGAAGCCACTCGCCAATAAAGAAATAAATGTACATTATTTCTTTATTGCAGAATGACTGCTGAATCTAAACCAATAAAATCCAACTTTTATAGTTCCGGTATTGAACCGATTTTATTAAAAACAGTTTATTTAGGAAAATACATTCAATGTATTTGAATACATATTTCTGATTTTATATTCATCTGTAGCTTTTAGAATAATATGTTTTTTTTATCGCTGTATACACTTCGATTTCAATTATCTTTTATGATCTTAACAAAATGTTATCTAAGAAAGTGGTTGTAGAATTTTGATGATTTAAATATTATTAATTTTGGTGATCTGTAATTTTTTTTTTAAATTTCTGATGTTATGTATACATTTTATTTCGTAATATGTATCATAATTGGGCTTTAAATATTTATTCAGAAATGTGTAATATTTCTACTATATTATGTATTCTTTGAAATTATATAATTAGTTATGTGGTTCATACTAATAAAAACAAAAAAAAAAAAAAAAGATGCATATTAATATTTTATGTTCGTGGCATGCACAACGTAAACAAATAAATTACACAGATTTTGTTAGATGTTAAATGAAATTATAAAATTTACATAGATTTCTCGATATTATTTCAAAAAACTAATTTAATTTTTAGACTTTTCTATTAAAGGGATTTCCCCCTCCCTTCTTTCCTAATTTTTACAAAATTCGGTAGAAAATGGTCTAAATAGCTTATGTTCGAAATTTTATTCGAATCTGACGTAATTCTACTGATATTCGGGAAATAATTTGCTATGGGGCCGTAGACTAATTTCTTCCACACGAACAATTCGTAATATTCCCCTCGTTTTATCATGCTACGTGGTGAGAAGACCGATAATTAATATGAATGCACTTGTGTACAACCCTTCTTGAGACACAGAGATGACCGACCGTAATTTCAAATTCACTAATAGAAAATAAGGAATTTTGGAGTGATGATTCAAACATGTAAAAAAATTGATTTGTTGCCATTCTCTTTTTCTTTGTAACTTTATTTACTACTTAATATTTCTTATTATAATAATATTTTCGGATTCTTCTGTTAGTAAAATTGGAAAATAATTATTTGTCACGTCGTGCAGAAAGCTATGAAAAATGTTAAAAATAAAAATTTATATTTTGCAAATATTTATGTTAAATGAGAATTTGTAACACTCATTTTACATTAAGAGACATTACTTAGCAGTTGATATTAAGTGACGATAAATATCAATATTATTTTGTCGCAGTTGATAATAAACTGAATCAATATACATATTGCCTTTTATTAAGAAATACATATTAGTTTTAGAAGAAAATAAATTAGAATTTTTAATGCAGTCATATAAAATCGTCGAAACTTCCGGAGAACTTAAATTCATGTCTAATAGTGTTATATCAGAATTAATGATGTCTAAGTATAGAAGGATTATCGGATCAAATTATAAGTAAATTAGGACTTATTTTAATAAGAACTTATCTCATAGTTATTTTTTTTATCTTGATATAAATCTCTCCCAATTAAAATATCGTGCCGTATATTTTTTCTCTGAACACATTTACAACAAAAGTTTTATTAAAAAATAACCATTATCTGTAAATTTTATACTCAGAGTTGTCTTTCATACACGAATAAAATGTTAAAAATCGGTAGAACATTTTCTAATATGTGTACAAATATGCATATTGGCTTTCATATATTAAGGCTACTAGTTATTTGAAAGTGTGAGTCGAACAATTCTGAAAATCGAGGAGGTAATTGTTTTATGAAAATCATAGCCGTGAGGTAAACATTATACAAAACCAATTATTCAATAGTGGTTAAAAATTGTTTTTATGTGCGTGTACTTTATAATCATATATTTCTAACCATGAGATAGAAACTTTAAAAGGAATAAGTTTTAGTAAAAATTATATATTCTTCAAAATAAAATCGATATTTTTCATTTACTTCTGGGTCTTTTGAAATGCAATACATTATAAGATAATGGATTTAAAACTTGTGAAAAGAAAAAAAAAATGAATTAATTATTAAATGAATTGTATTTTGAAACTATATGGCTTAAGAGCCAATTTTTGCTCATATGCTTCATTATACTAAATTTTTAAGTTTTGAAACATTGTTCCTCATTATATTTGGACGTTATTCTTTGATAATATGTGGACAGATTTCTTTGATATGCTTTGTATATTTTACTATATATTTAATTATTAACTTTGACCATTACTTGAATTTCTAGGTGATTGGTACATGTCCATTTGTCGAGACAAATGCACGACTAAATGCTGCTAATGTTCATTCACATGTTGCATTAGCAGCATTTAGAAATTTCATTAAGAAAGCTCAATTCTTGATCTTCTAAACAACTAAATTTCTTTTGAAATGCATTAAATGTATAAACTTGAATAGAATATTTTATATGAAAACTAAGTATAATGTGTAGTTAAGGCTATATATAGTGAAAAATGCTACACACGAGAACTCTCAAAGTGAAAAATTAACTCTAAACAATACTGAAATCCTGAGAAAACACTGTTCTTTTTCCTTTCTTTTAACGCGAGAAAATTTAACTTCTGAGACCCATATTTCGTCTCTCTTTCTTTTCGTTCGACTAAACTAAATAGACAGGGGTTACTTTATTGTTACTAGGTTATCATTTATCCAATAATATATAGAGCACTGTGATTGTTAAAACTTTTCAATTTATTGGTTAGATATTTTTCGAATTCGATTGCAGAAGGGGTACCGAAGTCGGTGAATTATATGCCGTTATGGATTAATTTTGTGATAAAATCGGTGAATTTTGTGCCAAAATAGGTGCATTTCGTGTTTTATATATATATATATTAAAAGGAATTAATTTTTTACTTGTTGAATGATAGAGAAATCGGGACACTACAAATCAATGAACGATATCGAACAATGTTTCGACAATTTGATGCTGAAACAAACATTTCAGAAAAAAAAAGGGAGAATCAAAATCCCGTATATATATATATACATTTCCCTACTAAATATGTACAATTATTTTAATTTTAGTAGAAATTTATAAAATTTAACATTAGAAATATTAGTTGTTCCCCCCCCATATTTATGGAGAAACATGAAAAATATTTCGATCTCTCAATTTCATGTTACACGCTTTTCACTATATATGTGTGTGTGTGTGTGATTTCATATTCAGTTTACTTATTAATTTTAATAATTTCTATTATTTTATTTTATTTTTTGCACTTTACACTTTCGCATGCTTAAATTATAAACAATATATTAATATTTATAGCTATATTAAACAAATGTTAATTATTTTCTTTTTGTTCTAGCATCCAGTTGTTTGTGTCACACTTGGCGAGAAGTTGCAAACCACAGGGGCCAAAATTTAACTGGAAGTGATCTTTATCGGTAAGATGGATGATATTTGCTTGGATTGAATTATGTAGAAAAATGTATATTAGATGCTTCTGCTACTACAAGAATTTTTTTTAATTATTTTTATTTATTTAAAGCTCTCGTCTATTTATTTGTTTAAAGCTCTCGTCTATTTATTTGTTTAACGCTCTCGTGATTTCATGAACGTAGCGTTAATTGTATGGAATTATACAAACTTTACAATTTTACCTAATTGAATGTAAAGAAGTGCATCCGAAAAAGCAAAAAACAATGAAGGTTTCCACGTAATTACATTTTTTCCGATTTATTTGGAATACTTTTTAAGATTGGAAAATCTAGAAACGAATCATTAAAGTAGGGTTGAATATATTTTTAAGTATTCATCCGCATTTTCTGAATTAGTCCGCTTTTAAATATGTACATTGATAGTCAATGCATTGAAACGAGAATTACTCGTATTTATAGTTTTATGTTTTAATCAAATGTGTTTTCAAATCATATGATTTATTTGGCCAAATATGCTGAATACTGTAAGCAATTTTTAATCCAGCTGCATTCGGGATCATTGTCATTCTGCGTTATGGAGGGTAAACGTAGTTTTAAAGGGGATTTTAAAGATAAATCACTCCAGATATTATAAAAATTTAAACGATTAAAACATCCATTTAATGTTTCTGCGCACATTCGTAGCTTATTTAGACGATATAAATATCCGACATATGCCGATTTTTCATATGTGCTTTGATCCTCTTTTTTTGAATATTTCAGCAGCAAACTTCTAAATTTCCTGTTAATGATTTTATATGAAATAGTTGAAAAACCAATATTGAAATCATTCATCATGAAATTTCGGTTTCGTGTTTTTCTAGACGATTGATTATCTTTAGTGTTATGCGGCATATTAAGAGAGAGAGAATCACTTGCTTACTCCTAAGTCTTATTCAAAAAAAAAATTTACACTTAAGAAATACCTTCTGGGCTTATAGAACATTTTACTGTATAGAACACTGTATATTCACTGTTGCAATATTGTGCAAACGTGACATATACATGACAGAAGAGAAAAGAAAAGTAGAATACATTTCATTGAGATAAAAATTGACAGTTACGATAAACATTGGAAGAAAATATGAACATTGTTCTGGAGTTCAAGTTCAATAAAAGGAAAATCCGAATACTCTAGAGAAAATCCAAACACGAAACACTGGATCGGTTCTTGGTTGCAGAATGCATATCAGTTTCGCGTACTGTCCACAGTTTTATGTATATTCACTTGTCATGCGGAATGTTTTATACTAATCCACAATCAAATTCATTATTAATGTTTATTATATACCCTTTCTTAATAATGTATATGAACTCGTCCTAAAAGGCGTCTTTGTTTAGTTGCTTATTTTAAAAAATTATTCTAGTTTTATTTTTAAAAAATTTGTTATGAATATTCTGTTGAGTATACTAGCTAAAATTTTAAAGTTTCTTTATTATTACTTATTTATAGACATTACATTTGTCAGCATTAAGTTGCCACGGTTGTCCAGTGGTCATGGGCATGGACTCCCGGCCTGCGTGGCTTTCATTGAGTCGTTGGCTCAATCCCTGATGCTGCATATGGCCTGCCATGTAGCGAGGCTTATGCACGTTAAATCTGTTATGCACGTTAAATATGTAGCGAGGCTTATGCACGTTTTTAAAAAAATTGTTATGAATATTCTAGTGGTCATGGGCACGTTAAATCTGTTATGCACGTTTTTAAAAAATTTGTTGTGAATATTCTAGTGGTCATGGGCATGGACTCGCGGCCTGCGTGGCTTTCGTTGAGTCGTTGGCTCAATCACTGATGCTGCATATGGCCTACCATGTAGCGAGGCTTATGCACGTTAAATCTGTAGCGAGGCTTATGCACGTTTTTAAAAAAATTGTTATGAATATTCTAGTGGTCATGGGCACGTTAAATCTGTTATGCACGTTTTTAAAAAAATTATTATGAATATTCTAGTGGTCATTTGCACGTTAAATCTGTTATGCACGTTTTTAAAAAAATTGTTATGAATATTCTAGTGGTCATGGGTATGGACTCGCGGCCTGCGTGGCTTTCGTTGAGTCGTTGGCTCGATCTCTGATGCTGCATATGGCCTACCATGTAGCGAGGCTTATGCACGTTAAATCTGTAGCGAGGCTTATGCACGTTTTTAAAATTTTTTTTATGAATATTCTGTTGAGTATACTAGCTAAATGTTTAAAGTTTCTTTATTATTACTTATTTATAGACATTACATTTGTCAGCATTAAGTTGCCACGGTTGTCCAGTGGTCATGGGTATGGACTCCCGGCCTGCGTGGCTTTCATTGAGTCGTTGGCTCAATCCCTGATGCTGCATATGGCCTGCCATGTAGCGAGGCTTATGCACGTTAAATCTGTTATGCACGTTAAATCTGTAGCGAGGCTTATGCACGTTTTTAAAAAATTTGTTATGAATATTCTAGTGGTCATGGGCACGTTAAATCTGTTATGCACGTTTTTAAAAATTTTGTTGTGAATATTCTAGTGGTCATGGGCATGGATTCGCGGCCTGCGTGGCTTTCGTTGAGTCGTTGGCTCAATCCCTGATGCTGCATATGGCCTGCCATGTAGCGAGGCTTATGCACGTTTTTAAAAAATTTGTTATGAATATTCTAGTGGTCATGGGCACGTTAAATCTGTTATGCACGTTTTTTAAAAATTATTATGAATATTCTAGTGGTCATTTGCACGTTAAATCTGTTATGCACGTTTTTAAAAAAATTTTATGAATATTCTAGTGGTCATGGGTATGGACTCGCGGCCTGCGTGGCTTTCGTTGAGTCGTTGGTTCGATCTCTGATGCTGCATATGGCCTACCATGTAGCGAGGCTTATGCACGTTAAATCTGTAGCGAGGCTTATGCACGTTTTTAAAAAAAAATTTATGAATATTCTGTTGAGTATACTGGCTAAAATTTTAAAGTTTCTTTATTATTACTTATTTATAAACATTACATTTGTCAGCATTAATTTGCCGCGGTTGTTTAGTGGTCATGGGCATGGACTCGCGGCCTGCGTGGTTTTCGTTGAGTCGTTGGCTCGATCCCTGATGCTGCATATGGCCTGCCATGTAGCGAGGCTTATGCACGTTAAATCTGCCCAGGGCCCTAGTGCTCCCATTGGTGAAGAGGGAGGTGGAAGTTCAAGTGTCTCTGTCGTTATTTGACCGAGATTCAAAATAATGTGGTCCGCCGCCCACTGCCCTCATGATGCTCTCGTCATAAACACACACTATATCATACTTTGTCGACACTGAAAATCATCGTTCTTTAATTTTCTGCTAATATTTGTTCATTTAAATGTTGTATGATAAAACCTTTCTTATTACTTATTAAAATTCTTGTGAGCAATAATAAGGCTGTTTTAATTGCATCCAAAGTATCTATACAGGAATTCAGAAATTCAAAATATAAGTGGTGCATAAAAATAATTTTTTGTAAACACCCAGTTAGCTTTTGTTTCGCTTAATTTATAAATTCGTCATTTAGCCATTTTAATAACTTTCATCATAAAAATGATTTCTTAACAACCGTAAAAAGTATAAAATGCCCATCATTGTTAATTTGTGGTTTTAGTCATAGGCTGTTAACATAAAATTTCTTAAAAATGTTTTGGTTTTGAGCATAACTGTATACACTCTGACTGTGCAGACAAGCTCAATTACGGAAACCATTAAGTAGAATATATCGTATTTAAAGCAATTAGCCATCAAAGGGACTATTATTCTAGTTAACCACAAAATGTCGCAACTGATCATTTTTCAAAATTTTATCATGTTTTTGCATATATATTTGATGTCTGATTTCACCAGTAACGAACTCGATTTTCAGAAATATGTCATAATAAATTTCTAATAAATTTTTATAAGATTTAAATAAAACAAATATAATATATGTTTGATGTCTGCTTTCAACATTAATGAACAGTTTTCAAAATTGTCAAGAAAAATTTGTCCTAAATTGTTTTATTGGATTGAAATAAAACATGTATGAAAATTAAGCATTTTATTTACATATTGATTGACGAATTATCTTAAATCATATGTAATCAGGAATCAAGAAATAAATAGGAAATGAATCAGATAATTCCGATTTTTAAGACAATTGTGAGGCAGCCAATTTACCTCAAGAGTTTCGAATTATTTCTTTTTAACTTAGACTTCCTCTTCGAAATGTTTTTTGATCAAATGAGATTATATTGATTTGCCAAAAATGAGGCTTTTGTAATAAATCACTTAAAATAAATTAAGACATTTTTTTAACCCATGTGTTGTAAAGAAAATAATTCCTTTAAAAGTGAAATTTGTTTCATTGCGACGCATTGCACTGGACTTTTTTTTTTTAATTTTAATTCTACTAAAACATTTTTGAAGACACAATACTTGTCATTTTAATTTTTCATCAATGATCATCACACAATGGTATTCTATTTAATTCAAGTTTCATTTACCTTTTTTGTTTTATGTATAAAGATTGTATCCGTATAATTAAGGTTTTTAAGCTTCATTAACTGGAAAATTAACTTCAATATCTGATCTAAATTGCCATTGTA
>BMAW01125748.1:156504-236399 GCA_019974015.1 Nephila pilipes | reverse complement strand
AATTAACTTCAATATCTGATCTAAATTGCCATTGTAGTAGAATACGCTCAACTGTATAAGTACTATTTTAAAGTTAAAAAAAAAAGTATGCAGCTCAGGTGATAATTTAAAAAACTCTATTAATGTAAAGAATTATTCTTCAAAAAATAAAATTATTAAATAAAAATAAAAATGTTATTATAAATATAATCCTGAATTTTAATCGTGATAAACAGTATTCAAGTAATAAAATTATTAAACATTATATAAAGTATAAGTAAATAGGCTCAATTGTAAAACATATCGTAAACTTATACAAAAGTATCGTGCTTCTTTTAGAATATATTTAAATCTACCTATTTATTGGATTTCTGAAAAGTTTTGGAAAAAAAAAAAAAAAAAAAAAAAATTGATTGCGAATATATTATTCATATAACACTCCCGAATTTTTGATAGGAGTTTCTGGAATATCACAAAAATAAATTCAATATTTGGTCCCTATTAGCTAGTTTTAGTTCTAAAAAGAAACTTCTATGTAACACATTACAAATCATTGAGTCTCTTTGGTGGCGAAATTTGTAAATCTATATATATAACAACTTTCACTTATTTTTGTATTAATATAGATCCCCAAAACTACGGATCTCTCTCTCTCTCTCTCTCTCTCTATATATATATATATATATATATATATATGTAATGATTTAACTTAATTCCCATTAATATCTCACCATAATAATTTCATTTCCTAAATTTTCCCATTCTGTCCTTTAAAAGATAATATTCATTCTTATTTCCTGATACGATTCCTTTTTTCTTTTTAATTTATTCAATCACGCGCGCTTAAAATCTGCGAAGTCAGTTTTCTTCCTACGGTACAGATTTTTAGGAATAATCCCTACCAGACTTTAAGTCTACACTTATATTCCCTTGAAGTCCCTCCATCCAGACCATGTGGTCTCTGACGTACATAGTGAAATTTCCCTAGTATATAAACTAAAACACAGCGAAAAACGTCCTCTTTTTTCTGCTTTTCTCTTACACTTCCTCTTTTTTGTTCAGATACCCCTCTCTTATGATCATTTGAGATTTTTATGGTAGCTTCGCTTCGGCCTCTATGACCGAAGCCCGGCTAAAGTCTTCTACAATAGAAATATAAGTATTTCGGCCATGTATTGAATGTTTCATTAATGCTGAACAAATCTTTAAGTAAATACATTATATATATGTATATATATATATGTGTGTGTGTGAAATAAATTTTGAAGAAATCTGGCTTGATGGTTAGAAAAGTAAAGAAGTTGAACATAATTTTTTTCTTAATGTAATGAAGAGATGTATAAAAAAATATTCAGCTAATATTAAAAAAAAAAAAAAAAAAAAAAAAACTCGTATCTTTTCGACGGAAGATTAAGAAAATAACTCGTCAAGTTATTATTTTCTAAAATTTGCTCCTTATTTCGATAATGAGTTATGTTGAAGGCACGTCAAAAACTTTAAGAGTTTTATCTCAGGTAAGATTGGAGAGATAATCTCTTAAAGTTTTTATTTATTCCCAGAACACCCTTGAGGCACTTTGCTCTGAAAACCTGAAGAACTGTGCTGTAATTGGTAAACCGAAATAAATTGCGTGCGGTTGAAAGTTTAAAATAGTGGTTATTACCTTAAAATGATGTTGAATATATTCTATACATTTTAAAGAAGATAAAAAAAGAAGATACATTTTACTTTATCTCTGAGGGAAACTACTTTAAAGACCCCTCTTCGTGAAAGAAAATTAAATCAAAGTGGAGAATATGCTTTGAAATTATTTTTAGGGTTTTTGTACCGTAAAGAAAACTCTTATTCACAAAGAGCTATAATTTTACTGAATCATAATAAAAGCACTTTGAAAGAATTGTGTGGAAACAGTTTCACTAGTAACCTTTCAATATGTATTTATCTTCATTGTTAAATATTTCTTAATATTTACTAGATATTAAAAGTTGATTTAGAATATCAGTGCAAGTAAAAATAGAATAAAATCTCAAATTAAAAGAAATGTGCATATTTATATCATCTGAAAAGATTGCTCATCCATGTCATATGTTTATCGGAATCGATTATTTAGGAATGCTTATTTTTCATTAGAAAAGGAAATTGTGCATGAATGGTATTTAATATCTTTCTTATCGATTCGCATCTGATTTAATCTCTATTTTTTGTGGTGAAAAGGCAACGTAAATTTATTCCTTATTTTCTCCGAGTAGTTTTTCTCTTAATGTATTTTGGAGCTCCAAATTATTATTCTTTTAAAAAAATCTGAACGATTTCTGAAAGTAACTTGCACATGTGATATTTACATAAAAATTTTAACTTAAACTTTTATTACTTAAATTTATTGATCCCGATTTTCCGCCATTTTTACTAACATTAGGAATAATTCTTTTTTAATACTATTCCAGAAAAAAAAGTGGAAGAACAAAGTTAGATTTGTTCCATTTATCAAAATCCATGTTACCCTAAAAACAAAAATCAACAGCTTTATTGAATTATCTGCTATTCTATTTAACCCTGCAATGGTGTAACATTGGACAATATCGCGATTTTCCATTCAACTGATTTCGGAGGCTTTTCTACTCGAATAGCATAAAATGAAACCTCGTCCAATGAAATGGAAACAGGATTCATGTAGATTAGATTGAAATTATGAAGTGTATATATAGATTTGATCATATACTCATATCACGGGAGAAAAACTTAATATCGAAATTGGAAATTAGATAGCTGATAATACAAGTAGAGAATCTTAGACATGTGACTAGGTGGAGAAGCTATGCGAATAATAATTAAAACTTTAAGATAATCCAATATAATACTCTAAGCTTTACGATACTGCAGATTTTGATTGATTGAACATTTTTATATTAACGTAAAGATACAACACGAGGACTAGTGGCGACGGATCTCGTAATTTTGAACCTCGGTCATGCGACAAGGACGACATCTGTGCAAGCACCTCCCTCTCCTAAATTTCATATAACTATAGCAGCAGAATTGGAGCTTTAGTGTACATCAGTCCTGCTATGTGGTGAGGTTCTTTTTTAGTGGAATCAAGGCTCGGACCCACGACTGGACAAAAACAACGCCAGTTGCGAGTTTGCGACCATGACGACTGGGCTTCCTAGGTAATTACTATACAACAGTGTATTTCAGCAGTCTGCCGGCAGAAAACCCCAGTATTAATAACTGTAATTTGCAACATTACGTATATAATTTGCAGAAAATTTTTATAAGGTTTAATTAATGCGCAGAAAATCTTTTGAATCAAAGCACCTCGGTAATTTCTTAGTAATAATTTAAATGTATTCAATTTAGTAATATTTCGATTGCTTTAATTTTAACATCTGAAGATACTATTATAATACACATAATTGTTTTATTGTTTGTTTTATTTCTAATGTTTAATTGCATAATTTAATAATTACTCTTAAACTTTTGCATCCCAACTCTACTGCCTTTCCTTGCAACACCTATAATTTTGACCGCTTCTGGGGTGCTCGCCACTGCAGTGGTGTTTAGGAAATAGGTTTTCTTCCTTTCTCTCCTCCCCTCTCCCTTCAGAAAAGTTGTTGCAAAATGCTTAATTTCTCTCATTTTCACTTAATCTTAAGACCAATTTTGGTCATTATATTTCATATTGTTAAATTTTAACTACCACTACCATTTTTTAATATCGATCTTGCATTACTATATAAATCATTAAAAAAAACCCAAAATACTTGTATTTTGGACAGAAACAAATAAAATTAAAACTTGAAAAAAATTATGTCTCTTTCCTTTCATGCCTTCTGCTGTGTTCTGTTCCGTGCTTCGGCACAATGTAATCTGTCTGTTTTTTTTTTTTCTTAATGTTTTAAAATGAAACAAGAGTAAAACGCCTGCCCAGGCTGGTACACGAAGAATTATTTGATTCTGGTTTATTTGTTATAATTAACATCACAATTATAAGCAACACGAGGGGTATTGGAGGTGAACTTCGTAAAATTTTGAGTCTTGATCAAGTGACGGGGACGACACCTGAGATGACGCCTCCCTCTCCAAACTTCTACACATTGCAAACAGGAGAACTTCGTCTCTCGACTTATTTAACATGTATCAACCCGCTACACGACGGCATTAGGACTCGAACCCAAAACTCCACTGAAACGACACTGGCCGCGAGTTACGACCATAACCACTAAGCTAGTTTTTTCATTATTTATTATTTTTTAGACAGTTTGTTTTCATGGTTCCAGTAATTTTAAAATAGGGATTGTGTAGTTTATATTCGAGTGTTAATTAGTAAAATACAATCATGAAATTAAAAGAGCGATTCCAAATTTCACAAAAATATTGTCCTGTATCTTTCAGAATGAAGTTGTTTAAGAGTAATAATGGTATTCTGTTAGTTGAATTAGCTTTAACACTTATGGAATTATTTTAAAAATAGGAAAGAAATATATAAATTTTCCAAACACGCTCGCCCAAAAAATGTAGGTATGATGTTTATTTTAGAATAAATGGAATATCTTGTGTATTTCCAAAAATTCAAAATTTAGAAAATATCTAGAAACACATACATGAACTATTCCTGCAAATATTGCTTTGGAGTACGCAAACTTTTCAAGCTCTTTTATTTATATTTATTGTCTTTATTTATACGTAAATTCCATTTTTTTTATTCATCAATGCAAACCAAAGTATTTGTGTAAAAAGTAATGCATACTAGTTTTTTTTTAAAATAAGTTGTATGAATCATTTATCCCGTAATATGTATTTCAAAAACAATTTCTTAATTATTTAGGATTTTGATTTGGGTATTGCCGTCAAATGAACTCTGTGAATAAAAATACTTTGTATTTATTCCATTCTTTATTTGTAACTTTCTGCTCTTTATATTTTGAATAGTTACAACTCTTAACAAATAATGAGCTTTTTCGTTACGGTATATAATAGTAGTTTAACTTGGTAGATATTTACTTGTTTCTGAACAACTTTTACATTATTTCTGCTGTCAAACGTGCCTAAGTAGTGGTATAGTCGGATACAAAAGAAAGGTTCATAATAGTTTTGTTGCTTTATAGTTACACTATAGTTAAAGCATATCTACATTTATTTTGTTAGTAGAACACGTAACATTATTATTTAAGATCTACACCAGACAATATAACAGAATGCTTATTTTAGAAATGTGAGGTTCCATATCCATTAAATGTCTTCTTTTTTCATTCTTTTGTTGATCGATATTCAACGTTC
Source organism: Nephila pilipes (assembly GCA_019974015.1). NCBI lineage: Eukaryota > Metazoa > Arthropoda > Arachnida > Araneae > Nephilidae > Nephila > Nephila pilipes. The sequence goes on along the minus strand of BMAW01125748.1, from coordinate 231,143 downwards.
GCGTGATATCTACATAACTAAAGTTAAAATTTTTTTAAAACTCTTTTATTTTTTTCACAACAGTTAGCCGTAATAATTGTAGCCGCGGTAACCTAGGGGTCATGTCGCGGACTCTCGACAGGCTTTGTATTCGTTGAATCATGGGTTCGAGCCCTGATACCACTAAAGTCCCGCCGTGTAACATGACTTATGCACTTTAATGTCCTGGTTCCAAGTCCTCCCAGTGGTGTGCGATGGAATTTTGGAGACGGAAATGCCAGAACAGGGGTCGTTCTCCGTCACTTCACAGAAGTTCACAATTACGAGGTTCTTCGGCGATAGTCTTCGTGTTTCTTCTCAGTGCGACGTAAACAAAAGATCACAATCGCTTAGCTTATTTGTCAGACGTGCATTATTTATCTTAACACTAGAATTGCCGTATTTCTGGTGTACCTAGAACTACCTGGGTAGGTGAAGGGTGCCCCCATGGACTTCAGACATGTTATTCTTAACGTTTATTATAATACGGACAGAAAATAAAGTGTTTCATGATTAATACATTGATTTTTTAATTAAATATTCATAAAATTTAGTTTCTAGAACATTATATAATATGAAATTTAGTTAATAATAAATTATCAACAAAAGAAATTTAAATTTCTAATTTCAGAATAGAAACTCTCTCTCTCTCTCTTTAAGATTTTGACACATTGTATAAAATAAAATGTAAAAATATCTTTTAAATAACATATATTTGAATTAGTTTAAATCTTATAATGTTCCTATAGATTAATAACATATTAAATCGCAATAAAACATATTGTGCATGACTTTTCATTTATATTATTTTCTTCTCGGAACATTTCACACAGAATGCTGAAGTCTCGTATTTCTTTAATTGCTGTGCATAATCTACGTACAAATTTTGAACAGTTTCATACACAGTATTAGTTTTGAAGTTTTTGCATTGCTTTATCTGGCAGCGTTTTTGTTTGTTTGAAACTTCTGGGGTAGTACATGAACGGATAACTTCTGGTTCTTTTGCAATATAATTCTATCTTGGCTCCTCCATTAATTTTAGAATATAGTCTGTTCTCCTCAGATTAGAACATTTTGTCTCTTTAAAAACGACCTATACATTAATCACCTCTAGAATCTAAAATATTGAAAAAAGGAACATGCATAGGCCTACGCCTTGATGCAGGTTTCAGGAAATATTTTCTTGCCATCTGATTTACAACACCTACTCCAAATTACGTGGAAATGTAGAAATTTATTATTTCGGGAGTTTTTTTCTCATCTTGAGTAACATCTGATGAAGAATACGACGTGCTGAGAAAAAGTACACTTTTGTCTTTTTTACATTGTTGAGATATAAGAATTATGTGTCATGAAGGCTGTTGAACATAATTATTTTTTTGTTTTCTTCGAGGATTTTGAACTGCTCTTTCCCCTCTATTGATTGTTTTGTCACAGTTCAACCCGTTTTCTTTTAGACTTCCTTCAAGGTTTAGAGATGTAAAAAAAACTTTCACTTGTTATATTTCGTCCTGTGTTGAGATAAGTCTGTACTAACTTAATTACGCTGAATATTTAGGAAAAGTCAAAATATTCGACAGCTTAATTTAGAAATAAAACTGTGAAACGATTAAAAACTCGCATCTTGGGTCACAGATGATCCGCCTCGGTAATTCTAGTGTTAAATGCGGTAAGGACTTAAAATCAGTTGATAATTAATTTCTAATTCAAATTTTATGACAAACTAAATCAAAAAGGAATTTTCAAAAGTTTATTTTTAATCACACACATATTTATTTTTATACACACACATATATATTTATTTTTATACACACACACACACACACATATATATATATATATATATATATATGTACTCTATAACGTCTCACGTAGGTGTTATACAAAATGGCTCTAAAATCGATAGATATGATATATTTGAATTGAAAACGAAACTTAACAGTATCATAGGATTGGATGTTTTATTCAGGACATACAGCTGCAAAAAGTAAAAAAATTCAATAATGCGTTAGCCCTCCGCTGGTCCTGATACAATCTGTTACCCAACTTCGCAGAGTTGAAGGAAGTCCTCCTATGTGGTTGCTTGTCGTATATATTCTAATTGGGGTGGTAGATCTGCGTGGTTCAGGGGGCGGTCGGAGATGCCTGATTATCACATATGTGTTCATATCGGGAAAAGATAACATGGTCGTGCCAAGGTAAATTTTGGAGAAGCCCAAAGATAAGCTGTGGAAATGTGTTAAGTGTGTGACCGGGTATTATTCTTTTGAAATGTAAGCCTAGGATTCCGTGGAAGGAAGGGAAACATTGCCGGCCGTAGATCTGGTCGATGTACTGTCGTGCTCAAAGAGTGTCACAGATAACAACTAAAGAGATCCAAACATCAAAGTGAAACGGCACCTCATACCATAACTTCCAGTTTTTAGGCTGTGTGGCGGACCACAGTCATAGTAATATCCCCCTGCCGTCATGGGTATTTCCAGACATGTCTTCGGTGATCATCGGGACTCATTGCTGAAAACAATTCTGATCCATTCCGTGATATTTCTGGTCGAATACGCCTGGCACCACAGCAAACGCACCTGGTAGTGTGCAATGGTAAGGAGCAATCGACCCAATGGTTTTCATGACCTCCAAACTCGTTCTTGATTCGTCTAGCAGTGGTCCTTGCAGCCACTGATGTCCTGGTTAATGTCCGATACTTATACGGACGCTATGAGCGCTGATTGGTCGATAATTCTTTCCTCGAATTTCGTCGTCGCTCTCGGTCATTTCACCTTTACCTTTTTTTGACACTCTCTATGGCCATGGTTCACCCATTTATGCCAACAACGTCGAATGGCAGCATCCCTTCGACCCAAATGTTGAACGATTCTGTGATTTGAACACTCTGTTATCTTATGTCCTCTTGCACATTCTCGCTCAAATTGTGACAACTGCTCATCTATTCACGAATCTGCGACAATGAGCTAGAGCTCCAACTAGTCAGTCATTGTCCGCCAATAGTTTGCATTCTATCATAATTTATCACAAGGTATGCACATACGCAACTCCTATTTGGTGAGACGCTTTTCATGTTGTTGAGTATAAACTCAAATTGAAATCGGTCATCTCGGCGTTTTAAGGGGCCGTATATAAATGTTTAAATCTTAATTACTGGCTAGATTATCACACAATGTTAAAAAATAGGAAATATGTTATGAATTATCTACGCAAAAGTAAAGAAAAAAATCTAGTATATGGCATATGACATCCTAACAATTTTTCCTGAATACCTCTTGATAGAATTCGAATTAAACTTTGAATATAGACGATTAGACTATTATTCCTATGTTGGCATCAAGCTCAGGGTTCATAAAGAGAAAATATCTTTTTAGAAGTTAATAAGCTGTGTTAATTAATCTCATGGCACTATAATTTATTTCTTATTGAGTCTTTATCACTGATACTGTATTTGTCCAAGTTATTCAGGTTGTGATACAGTTTATTAGGAATACACATTTAAAATATAGTAGTAGCATTCACTATAATTATTATTATATTCGCCATATATATAATATAATTATATTCGCCATAGTTTCCAAAGCAATTTGTTAAATTATGGCGAAGGTACGCTTTCTTCATGACGCGAAAATACTCTCTCTTTATAAATGAAGCTTTAAAAATGTGAAATTAAGGATTGACTGTTTATTAACGTTGCTTTTGGAAGACACAATAGAGCTATTGGCGAAGTACCTCGCCATTTTGACCCTCTATCAAGTTCCAAGGACAACACCTATGCTGGCACCTCCCTTTCCAAACTTCTACACTATGCCATCGGGAGGACTTAGGGTCTGGACATATTTAATGTGCATCAGTCCCTCTACACGGTTTGTCTTGAGTGCATAAAGGTAATCATAATAAATTTATATTTTGTTCATTTCTCTTATTCCTGTAGCTATTTAATGAAAATAAATCAAAGTATACCTTGTACCTGTATGAAGCAATACTCGAGTATTCATTATTTTAATGAAATTTTACGCCACTTCGATGTCTTGTCATTTGCATATGTAACTCTTTTCGAAATCATTTCTTCTACTCTTTAATCAAATGTATAAATCTCTGCCATTCTGCTGATGATATTTCTAACAATTTGACATTGATTCAAAAGCTTTTTTATTTTGTTCATTTCTTTTCTCATAGTTGATATTTCTTAAAAATAAATCAAAGCATAACTTGTAACACATAATAATAATAATAACAGTTCGTTATAATTCTCGTCAGAGTCACTTTAATGAACAAATGACAATTTCACTAATTACAGTCAGTGAATCAAATAAATTACCTTCTTTCAGAACTGTTACTAGACAGCGGATAACGTAAAATTGCGTATGTATATAACTGAATGATTCTTTGGTTTGGTTTTTTATTAACGTCGAGCTAAAAGTAAGAAGAGGGCTATTAATGACGGATGACGGAACTTGTAATGTTGAACCTCGGTCAAGTGACGAGGACGACGCCTGAGTTGGACTCACCCCGTCCAACTTCCTAACCGCGCCAACGGGAGGACTTTGAGCCCCTACAAATATAACGTACATCAGCCCTGTTACACGGCAGGTAACTGATTGTGTGATTCAACGGTTTTATTTATGTATTTATTTATTTATTGGAAATATATGAAAAGCGAGATAAAGTTACTTCTTTTGTTATGTATACTTAAAAATTTACCGACAATGCAGCTTTTCATTGGGTCTCAAATCAAATACTTGAAATCGCTGAAAACATTTAATATAACGGGTCATCCCCTTTTAAAGTTACAAAATGGGCACCAAGATATGATTCTAAAGGAATATTACCTAAGGATATGAGTGTGTGTGAGAATACTGGGGAGAAATAAATGAAAAAAGTTTGCAAGGGCAATGTCATGCATGCTTAGCGAAAAGATTTCGTTGATAGACGTGTTACATATGTGAATTCCGCACTGTGCTCCTTCATAGGAATGCATGTTTCATTAAAGACATCATATTCTAAAAATTTACTAACATTTGCTACTTTTAAGACTCTACTTTGTTTTGTAGTGATAGTGTTGAAAAATAAATTACGAGGACAAATTTTCTTTTACTGTATTTTTCATTTGAGTTTCCAGTAGATTTCGGCATTTCCCAACTGATTTTGAAATAAATTTCGTTACTTCAGTCGTGTACTATCGGAAAACTAGCAACAATTGATCTTTACAAAAGTTTTGAGAAATAGGACTGGTCTTATTTTAGACCAGGCTCCAAAGATAAAGGAAAAAATTAATTTGCGTCAAAAATAGTGTTCGGAGGGGCTGCCGACAGAGACAGCGCATCTATAGCGCGTTTCTAATCTTTCGTCACTAAGGCTGGGCTAAAAGGAGAAATGACCGGTAAATACAACTCTTCAGAGAATGTCATAAAATTTAAAAGTGAATTAGGATATGAGATGACCCTTCTATAGCTTAAGGTAATATTTTAATTTTGTCAAACTAAATACAGTTTTTACTTAAATACTCTTTAACGAGCTTTTTTTGGTATTACTAATACAGTTTTTAAAGAAAAAGCTATTTAATTATATTTTGCTTAATAAAATGAATTGAAAAAAAATCTTATAGAAATTCTAGAGGAAAGGACACACACTGAGACAGATATTTGCACCATATGCTAGGAAATTTATTTACAAATAATTACAAACATCTCCAATTGACAATGATAATAATGACATATACATATTTCAAAAAACGGTTTTGTTGAATAACTGTCAAAAATCTCCTTGAAAATGTGCCGTTGTATTCGTGCCAAAGGTTCCGAAAAGTTTTTAATGAGGTAAAGTAAAAATGCTTCCATAATTCTCAGGTCGCAAGTTCTCCCTCGAGAAAGTCACAAAATACGGTTTATTAGGAATTGCTTCCATGATTCTCGGGTCGCAAGTTCTCCCACGAGAAAGTCACAAAATATGGTTTCTTTGGAATTGCTTCCATGATTCTCGGGTCGCAAGTTCTCCCACGAGAAAGTCACAAAATAAGGTTTATTAGGAATTGCTTCCATGATTCTCGGGTCGCAAGTTCTCCCTCGAGAAAGTCACAAAATATGGTTTATTTGGAATTGCTTCCATGATTCTCGGGTCGAAAGTTCTCCCACGAGAAATTCACAAAATATGGTTTCTTTGGAATTACTTCCATGATTCTCGGGTCGCAAGTTCTCCCACGAGAAAGTCACAAAATACGGTTTATTAGGAATTACTTCCATGATTCTCGGGTCGCAAGTTCTTCCACGAGAAAGTCACAAAATATGGTTTATTAGGAATTGCTTCCATGATTCTCGGGTCGCAGGTTCTCCCACGAAAAAGTCACAAAATATGGTTTCTTTGGAATTGCTTCCATGATTCTTGGTTCGCAAGTCCTTCCACAAGAAAGTTACAAGATCTGTTATTTCAAATATGTTCCATGATTCTCAGGTGGCAATTTCTCCGACGAAACAATCAGGAAAAGAAATAAGAGTTGAATGTTCTTGCTAATCCAGTATTGTAATCAGTTTTCAGCAAGCGTTGTAGATCTATAAGAGTTTTCTCAATTTATTAATGCAATATTGTTAGATTTTGAAACTTTTGAAAGGATGTAAATAAATGTACAGAGACGGAAAGATTCTATAGATTTGAGGTTATCATATAACGGGAAGTTGAGCAATATATTCATATGGCAAGCATTGAGTTTACTGATCAGCCAATTTTGCATTCAGACCAAGTGCCTTGCACATTTCAAAAATAGTAACAGAGTAAACTATTGGAACTGGCTGGCTTTTTTTAAACTGCTTGAAGGAAACTGCTGTGTCACTCTGTTGTGGAACAAAAGTTGCTGGCAGATCGAGGGCTCTACAAATTTTCCAAACAGTGAAAGATCGCACCTCAGGGACGATAACGTTTTGATCATTTCTTTCGTGAGAAGTTTCAACGAGAGACGCGGTTCCTTGTGGAGGAACAAGTTCGGATTCGCACTCGACGTTCTCACTAGTCTTCTGCACAGTCAGAGATAGAACGATTGGCTCAGCAGCAGCATCAACAGTCTGCACCAGAGCAGTAGCCTGACGAAAAAAGACTCTATTGAAAAACTGCATGGCGAAGTAATCAATGAATTCAATCATTAAGCTTACAATGAGGATCTCGAAAAAGTAAAGGAGATCAAAACCAGCGAAAGCTCTCAAAGCATATTGAAGGATGTGTAAACACACCTCAAAAATCGTAGCGATGACCATTTCGAAAGTAAGTAAGAAAAAGTTCTTTCGAAAGTAAAAGTTCTCAAGCAAATAATAAGCAACTCACAAAAGCATCCAAATCAGCGTTTGAACAATAAATGACTTTAAAATAAAAATGCAATAACCATTTAATTTTTCATTGTTGTCCAGAGTATGATTATATTGTTGTTAAGCATTATTATGTTCCATCGAATACTTTTTTCAACAATGTTCACAACAAACAAATAGTAATTTAATACAATAAAAGAAACAAAAACAAGTTTTCATTGTTACTTGAGCGTTGCGGAGGCTGGAAATATTTCATTTCAAAATCATATACACCACGGCCCGCCATTTCATGAAAATTTGTTTCATTAAATGGGCAGCATCTCGTAGCATTTGTTATAACGATTTCGACGGCATCAAAATATTATCAAAAGAAATTAACATGTTGGTGTATTGCTCGATGTTTGATCCATAAATATATATCATTAGAAATAAAATAGTATTACGAGTGAGAATGCTGAGATTAATGAATTGACGCGTAGTTTTCGATATTTGGTGCCTCATTTATCATCAGTATTTTTAAGCAGCCTCGTTTCACTATTGAATGATGGTTTCCTTTTTTTTTGTAAGAAAATTACTGACAACCCTGAATCCTCTGTTATGTACCAATGCTTAATTTGAGTACGAACTTATTTTTCTCAAAAGACGTTTAGAATTCTTTGTTGGAACACGTTTTTGGTGATTTTTGTATTAATCAAGCTTTTCAGAGCATTCTTGGGAGTGTTGTGCAGGGGAGTGGTCCTCAAAGCAGCTTAATCCTTCATACACACCATAGTCTGTCATGACTTGAGAATTTGTTTCGCTAAATTGGTAGAAAAATACAAGCTCCGGTTCATAAAATATTAATATTACAATCCATAGTTTTCAAACGTAATTTGGGTTACAGGCTACCTTTATAAATAGCAATTCGAAGCCCCTTTCCCTCTTTTTAAAGAAGTGTACTGTATTATGTACTGAAAGACTTTATAAAAATATATTAGCATGTAAGTGTATTGGTCGAAATATGATCTCAACAAAAATATATTATTACAAACTGAAATAATATTATTATTGAGAAGTCTTCGCTTATGAAACGACTCATAGTTTTCGATATTTGGTGCCTTTTTATCATCAGTATTTTCAAACAGTTTCGTTTCACTATTGACTGTATGATTCTTTTCTCTGTCTGAAATTACTGACTTTCCTGAATCCTCTATAATGTACAAAAACTTCTACTTGTAATACGGATTTATTTTTCTTAAAAAAAAACATTATTTCAAACTATTTGTTGAAATAGGTTTTCGCAGTTTCTTTTTAATTAATAAATTCTTTTAGCGCATTCTTGGGAGTGTTGCACAGGGGAGTGGCAGTTGGTCTTCAGCGTCCCTTAATTTTGTTTTCTACCAAATCATCTTCATGTATCTCTTCAAGATCCCACCGTGTGCGGTACCAACCCTGTTGAGAATCACGATGCATTTTTATTAAAATTAATGACTCTAGGTATTAGAATACTGAACTTAATACAAATGGCTGATTTTGAAAATATTGTAAAAACTATAAAAAAAACCTCTTAAGTTGTATTGCCAATTTATTTTATAAATAAGATCAGAAAAACAGTTTAAGTCAGAACTCATAAGTTTACCATTTGTAATCTTGTTAAAACTGCACGTTCATGAATTTTAATAACCTAAGAAAATTATCAATTGCTAATTTTTATCAAATAAAAATAAATTATTTTTTAATTTTTGTTTATTTTTTTTTTTATAAAATTTGCTCTTAAAATAATTTTAATTAAATTATAAAAATATCTCGTTAGCTCTCTATTTTGCGATGTCATGTTTAAAAGAACTTTTAACTTCACAAACTTTTTCTTCAAATTTTAATCGCATTCACAGTTTCCACAGACATACTTTTTAAATCTGCGTCGCCTCCGCATTCTAAAAGTTTCACATCCTTTGATGTGAGACATTTTATTTAACTTGTTTTTAATTACTGCTTTTGAAAAAAGTATTTCAAAGCTACTTTTGATTCGAAACCCACCTTTTTAGAATTACTTCAAAATTTGCTTTTCAAAGAGCAGTTGGAATGTCATTTGTATATAAATTAAATGAAACTAGATTAAATTATTTTGTAATGCTAATGTACCAAAACCCTTATCTCCCACACTCAATGTCTTTTCTTTTGATATCAAATAATTTGTTGCGACAAAATTTATTTACTTTTTTCTTTTAACGTGGGTTAAATAGAATACATTTGACTGTTAAATGTCTTTTGACAGATGTACAAATTCTGAAACCTTTAATTTCGTTTAAAATAATTTTATTACTTAAAACTTCTAAAACATTTCAAGTTACAAGCGTAATTTTGTTATCATACAAAGAACTAATCAAATAGCATATCTTTGTAAATGTTTTATTTAATTTTGAAGCATCAAAGCACGCTCTTTGTTCCTCGATGGATAATTTCTTTTGTTTGGTATTTGATCAAAGCTGACTGTCAAGCTTTGTAAATATTACTCATCTCAATTGCTTACATTAGATTAAGTAAATGTACATATTTCGCTTTCCTGGGATTAAATATATATGCTTATATAATTTCTGTTTTTCTGTTCTATATATTTGTTTTAAGATCTTTATTAATTATCACACTTGCGTTACTATTGATGAATTAATTTTAAGAGGAATTTATGTTCTTACAACAATTATATTTATGTAAATAAAAACCAACGTTTTTAAAAACAACGTTTTTATATGGTGACAAAGTTTATTTAAGAAAATTTTTGAAATATTAGATAAAACTGGTCGCAAATATCTAAATATTGCATTGTTAGACAAGTAAGAACGGTTCCTAAAATTTCAGAGCTCTAGTTTGATGGGAAGTTGGTTAAATTAATGATAGAAAATTTGATGACACACTGATACACGCAGAGACAGACACACACCAAGTGAAATACATAAAAGCGTTAAAACTCACTAAAATTAATTAATTCATCCGGTAAATTAAATGGTTGGAATGCAGTTAAACCCAATCACCCTTGTCGACAAGAATTGTTTGGTGGTATTTTGCCAAATGTGGCTTCCCTGGTCCGTTTTACGGACTAAACGTTCAGCCCAAAAAAATCGCCAAGTTTGGTGCCAATTTTTGAAATCGCTCCAAGTGATTGGACTAAACTGCATTATTAAAGAAAATATTAGTTAAAACTTGTCGCAAACGTCTAAATATTGCATTGTTAGGCGAGTACGAACGATTCCCAAAATTTCAAAGCTCTAGCTTGATGGGAAGTTGGTTAAATTAACGATCGAAAATTTGATGACACACATGCACCAAGAGAAATTCAGAAAAACGTTTTAATAAGGCTAAACATTTTTATTACATAACATGAAAGGCTAATATTTTGCTTTATATAATAAGAAATTGCGAATATTTTTCTGGTGGTACATTCTAAAAAAGATAAAACAACCAATGTTTTCGTTTTTTGTATGACTTTTTTTAAATCTATTGAGGCACTTATAGCTCTCCAGTTCAGTAGACACAATTTTTCTTGTTAAAAAAATGGAAGAAAACATTCTTATCATAACAATATCAGAAACAACGATTTCTGGATGAATCCATTGATCTGATTCATGCTTGAATAAAGCAACCGACGTAGCTTCTCAAGTATTTTTCGATAGAACTTGTTATCTTTTCATACATCTCTTGTCAGTATTGTTTGCGAGTCCCTTCACGCTGAAGTGTTCTTCTGAATTCGAAGTTTTGATTAGTGTTATAGGAAGAAAAATGTAGTATTTTAAACTTACATACACGTGTACAAAAAATGTTATTGTTAAGAGAATTTGTAGAAGAATAAGAAGAAATTCATTGTTTTGTTGTTCAGGTTATTAGAGAGGACAGATCTTTTGGTCAAAATACGGATTTTATCATTCAACTCATTATTTTAAGATTTCTAGCAGAAGCGTACCCCATAAAATGTTAAGCTATTGCGTCAACCTCATGTGAACAATAATTTTCGTTTGTGGTGATTCTTACATTCTGACTAATATGCCAGTTAAAACGTAGCTGTTCCATTTGAGAAAAGTCAGACATCATTTTTGTGACACTTGAACATTAACTTTAAAGTGACTGAGACGCTAAAATGCTTCAAAATTTGTAGTTTTATTTTATTTTATTTTATTTTTATTTTCTTGTTAAAAATTTAGAATCTTTCACTAATTTCGTAGTTGTATCATTTATTAGAATTATACTAGTAGAACGTCCTAAAATTGAATTTTAAAATTGTAAACATATACGCGACGCTATAAAGAAAATTTATGCTATTTTTTTTTGTCAAATATATTATTTTAATTTATATGCAAATACGAAGTATGCTGTATTATTTTATACGCAAACAAAATTCCAAAATATTTTTGTAAACGATGTTAGATAAAATAATTCTTAAATCAATTCTGAGATTAATAATTTTGCTGCGCGTTTCTGAAATATTGCATTTTAACTTAGCTGTATTCTTTGCGTCCTTTTAACATAAGGCTAATTTTTTATTGCTGTCAAGTGGATTTTGAAAATTCCTTATTTTGCAGTTTATAAACGAGACAAAGTTTTACTTCGAAGTGCAAAAATGTTCTAATAAACTTATTTCATGATTATTATTAATTTTCAGAGTAAGCTGTGCATAATACTAAATATAAAATTGATCACCCTTTGTAGCGTTAGCAATTTTCATCGCATTTGTGTGTGGATAAAAGTAATATCAATGTTCATAGCTCAAAGGGATTGATTAATTAATTATTAATGTAGAAAAAATAACTTGAAAATTTATATTGTTGAATCCAATCTCTTTTACGCACCTTATTTTCTCGTCTTAAAATAAACTTAAACATATTTCGTGAAGCTCTGTTGGTACGTTTTTGAATTATGGGTCGTTAAAAAATTGGCCACGTAATATTCGATGGATGTTTTAAGGTGACATTACTCCTTCAAAATATAATTTTTTTATCGAAATATTGATCTTTTTACTTTCTTTCATATTAAAATTCAATCTTTTCTCTTTAACAATGTGCTTAAATTTTGTTTCTATCTTACTTGAAAACTAAGTTACAGCTGTTTCAGTATTACTAGATCATGAAATTCTCTTACTGAAAAGATTCTAAAATCGAGTTTTTTTTAAAACATTTTTTATAAATACAAAACACATTTTCTCAAAATGGTGCGCATTAATGGACCTAAAATCTTATATATAAGTGTCTCAAATACACATACATTGAATAGAGAATTCTTAAGATTTTATTTAGAGTAGAAATTTTTTTTACTTTGTTATAAATGGAAAATTACGTATTTTTTAAAGAGAATTTCACTTTTCAGGATTCGAAATACCGTAGTTTTCTAAATAAGAACTATATTATCAAAATAATATTCTATTCTCCAAATATGATTATATTCCCTATTATTCAAGTTACAAACTGTCAATATATTTATGTGGAAAGTCTTAGTTTTTGCTTATTCTAGTATTGATATAAAACCCATATTTTGACTGGAAAAATACACACTAACAAAGCCTTTCTTGGGGGATCTATTTTAGAAGCCTCTTAAAATCATAAAATATGCATTTGTAGGCAAAATTTAGGTTAATTCAAAACATTTTCTTCAAACGTGTATTGTTACCTTAAACGTTTAAAGAATGAAAAATATTTTCTACTGAACAATTTTCGAAACTTTTTGTACCAAACTATGGCTAACGATATGTATGTTAATTAATTTAGACGGCATTTTGAATATGTTAAATCCCATTCTTAATTCATAAAATTCATCTAAAATATAAACGATTTTGTTTCAAGAACAAAATTGTATTATTAACTTGGAATATGAACTCCACAAACCAGTTAGGATACAGCTGCTTCAAGACTGTGTCTTACAATAGATTCACAAATTCTTAAATACAAATTTCTAGAAGGAAATTTACATCCAATAAAACTTAAACAACGAAAGAACATGTTATATTAGTAACTTGGTTGACGCAATGCTTTTACAACGTTTTTCTGAATTTCACTTGGTGTGTGAGTGTGTGTGTGTGTGTCATCAAATTTTCGATCGTTAATTTAACCAACTTCCCATCAAGCTAGAGCTTTAAAATTTTGGAAATCGTTCGTACTCGCCTAACAATGCAATATTTAGACGTTTGCGACAAGTTTTAACTACTATTTCAATAATTTTAATAAGTCAAAATATTTTTCCCTCTCGGCGCTTTTAGGACTGAGGAAAAAAATTCTTTCCCCCTCTGAGAGCACCGGGCACTCCCCACACCGCATGAGGTATCGTAAACCTTTTGTACTCACAAAGGGGAGATACTATCTCCCCTTTACTATCTCCAAGATAGTAAGGGTTGCTGACTTTTAGTAATCATTCGCAAGAAAGAAAGTTTCCAATATTGGGCGCCATGTCTTATCACAATAATTTTTTCTGAATTCTGGTTCCCATTCTTTTTTTAATAGAATGACTTACAAACTTTCAAATGCATGTTTTGATTTTATGAGTATTATGAATGTTTTAATACTCTTACAAATGTCTCTTTTTAAGTGAATTTTAAAGTTAAAAATAACTAACAGTTTTAACTAATATTTCAATAATTTTCTCTAATAAACTTTGCCACCATATAAAAACGTTGGTTTTTATATCGAATTATTTAGGGTATACTGTGCAATCATTATACAGAAAGCTTAGTATAAATGTCATGATAAGAAATATTCCTGGGAATTGAAAGTTCTATGTGGAGAGTCTAAAATATCAGAAGATTGAAATTATCTTTTTTTTTATAATAATCTAACAATATCTCTCCAATCCTTAGAACATTTTTTTTAAAAAAACAATGTTATTAAATAAAGTTAAGAAAAAGAAGTAAGTTGTAACATGCAAAAATTTTGTTATACATGGATTCTTCATGTCGTGAAACCTTTGAACCCAAAAGTTACTTGCAATTCCCTCCATTAATTCACCCGTGTGGTGACCGGTTGTGAAAGAATAGTTCCATTGTAGATAATGCATGTCGGTAAGAGGCGGCTGAAATGGGTATCCATTGTCTCGGGGTATAGCACCCTGTTCCTATGGATTTTATCAGAGGACTGGTCCTCCAAGCTGGGAACCCAAGTTTCTTGCCTTCTTTGGGTAGGTACATCATGACCCCGAGGAACCCAAGTGATCTTTTTCTCTCCTATGGTAAACACGGATAACGCGCTCCCGGTACCAAGTTTATCTTTTTACAACGTTTTTCTGAATTTCACTTGGTGTGTGTGTGTGTGTTTGTCATCAAATTTTCGATCGTTAATTTAACCAACTTCCCATCAAGCTAGAGCTTTGAAATTTTGGGAATCGTTCGTACTCCCCTAACAATGCAATATTTAGACGTTTGCGACAAGTTTTAACTACTATTTCAATAATTTTAATAAGTCAAAATATTTTTCCCTCTCGGCGCTTTTAGGACTGAGGAAAAAAATTCTTTCTCCCTCTGAGAGCACCGGGCACTCCCCACACCGCATGAGGTATCGTAAACCTTTTGTACTCACAAAGGGGAGATACTATCTCCCCTTTACTATCTCCAAGATAGTAAGGGTTGCTGACTTTTAGTAATCATTCGCAAGAAAGAAAGTTTCCTATATTGGGCGCCATGTCTTATCACAATAATTTTTTCTGAATTCTGGTTCCCATTCTTTTTTTAATAGAATGACTTACAAACTTTCAAATGCATGTTTTGATTTTATGAGTATTATGAATTTTTTAATACTCTCACAAATGTCTCTTTTTAAGTAAATTTTTAAAGTTAAAAATAACTAACAGTTTTAACTAATATTTCAATAGTTTTCTCTAATAAACTTTGCCACCATATAAAAACGTTGGTTTTTATATCGAATTATTTCAATTTTTTCTTGATTTCGAAATCACAGCTGTACCTTGTTTGGTGCAGCATGGCCACATCTGGTTCTTGCGCCATAAAAATACTGTCACTCTCACGCTCTCCAACAGTACAGGAATTATTCAAGTTTCAATTGGATATCGCTGCGTGTTATATGATCGCAAAGAAGTATATAAATCTTATTTATCAGTCCACTCATCATGCGGTGTTGAAAAATAGGGGAAATGTTATGGATCTTTTGCACGGAAATAATCTAGTGTATAGTTCCCTAACAGTGTTTCCAGAATATCTTTGTAACTAACTGTATGTTTCGGATGAAATTTTGATTCTGAACGATGTGTACCATTTTTGCTCAAGTTAGATAATTCATTCATTTGCACAATAATAAATTTCCCTTAGAGTCATTAAAATGGACACTATTTTAGTCTTGAATGAGAATTATGTATTTATATCTTCGTGTTTTGTACGATGTAATTGCGAAAGTTATGAAGGCTGACTTTTTTTAATTTGATGACAGTATCCAATAATATTTCCCCCTTTGCAAAACTGTAGAAGCGTAGAATCATATTACAAAAGAAATTTAGAGTTATTATTAGAAATATTTCTAGGGATTTAGTTTATGAAATTATAATGAGCATGTAAAAGGACCCCTAATACATAAAACGGAATTCACGAGTTTTATTAAAAAGCTTAAAAATAGAAAACATTTTAAAGATGTCTTTTTCGGATACTTTTTAAATAAATAAAACGAGGCGTTTTAAATTTTAAAGGGAGGGGGATTTTTCCTCTTCAGACTTTCGCAATTTAAAAGGCTGCTCGATATATATTTTCTTTAGATTTATAGAAAAGTAGATTGGAGGAAACGCATCTGAAGCAATGCTTTCATTTCAGTAAAAATGGTAACAAGAATACAATGATAAAAGAAATTTTATAAATAATACATTAAAAATATGAATAAATTTTTTTGTATGAACTTTAGTTTTATGTTTATTTGTTTATTTCCCTTGAAAGCATATTTAAGTTGTAATTTTATATGAAATGATTTTTTCTAAATATTTAACGAAATTGTTTTTTATATTTTCGAAGAGAATTCTGTAGATTTAAGTTCAAAACAATTAAGAAGAAAACTTCTGAATTTCTTCCACTCACCACTTCGAAAAACCTATGTTTGGTTCATATTTTTATAGAGATTTTTATTCCAGAATGTGAACAAATGCAGAAAATTATTTCTTAATTTCCAAAATAAATTCTCTTTTATATTTCGTTTTATGTAAATTAGTAACGCCCAGAACAAAGTGAAACTTTAATGGACTGTGAAACACATCCATTGCACAAGATCACATTCTTCATGATAAATTAATTACACATGCAGGAAATTGTACTCTACGGAATACATTAAATGTATTTTTTTCTAAATACATCACATATTTATCACTCTCTTTTAATACTCAGACTGGCAGCAACCCATTTTTTTCCTCTGTTTTTTTCGAATACTTTTTACAAATTTTCAAGCTGCAAACATTTTAATGTACCAAAACAATATCAACTTTAACAAAAGGAATCGCAGTCAATGATCGACTTCGTGACTTGACCGAGATTTTAAATTACGAGGTTCGTCGCCAATAGCCCTCGTGTCGCTTCTAGTGCGATATTAATAAAACCAATCAATTAATTCGCATTAAAACATAAAATTGATTTTCAGATATAAAAATCGAAATAAACAATAAATTATTAAAGCTAGTAGTAGTGTTCTATTCGGATATTAAAATTAAAGTCTCTAATTTTATGTCACATGAGACAAGAATCGCAAATTCGCCAATTCTCACCAATTGGGAAGTCAACTTTAAAGTGTAAGCATAAATATTAATACTCTTCTATACTAATTGCGTAAAAAATTTCTGGGAAGGAAAGAATCTTCTTCAATTTTCAAAAGAATGTTTTTTATTCTTATAAATTGCAATACAATATATAGTAAAATAAATATACTGAGAGAGAGATAAACAGACTCTTTGGAATTCTTTTACTCTACCGGTTTGAAGTCCTGTTTTAGGACTCCTATCTGGCCACATTCATCTGTGTAATTGTTGTTGTTTTTAATTCGAAGTAATGTTTCATTCTGATATTTTTTGTTTCGAGTGGGAAAGAAAATATTGGAAATAATTCGATATAAAAACCAACGTTTTTAAAAACAACGTTTTTATATGGTGGCAAAGTTTATTAGAGAAAATTATTGAAATATTAGTTAAAACTGTTAGTTATTTTTAACTTTAAAATTTACTTAAAAAAAGACATTTGTGAGATTATTAAAAAATTTATAATACTCATAAAATCAAAACATGCATTTGAAAGTTTGTAAGCCATTCTATTAAAAAAAAAATGGGAACCAGAATTCAGAAAAAATTATTGTGATAAGACATGGTGCCAAATATTGGAAACTTTCTTTCTTGCTCATGATTATTGACTAAAAGTCAGCAACCCTTACTATCTCGGAGATAGTAAAGGGGAGATAGTATCTCCCCTTTGTGAGTACAATAGTTTTACGAGGCCTCATGTGGTGTGGGGAGTGCCCGGTGTTCCCAGAGGGGGAAAGAAGTTTTTTCCTCAACCCTAAAAGCGCCTAGAGGAAAGAATATTTTGACTTATTAAAATTATTGAAATATTAGTTAAAACTTGTCGCAAACGTCTAAATATTGCATTGTTAGGCGAGTACGAACGATTCCCAAAATTTCAAAGCTCTAGCTTGATGGGAAGTTGGTTAAATTAACGATCGAAAATTTGATGACACACACTCACACACAAACACACTCACACACACCAAGTGAAATTCAGAAAAACGTTGTAAAATCATAAAGGACCAACCTTAACATGCTTCATTTTTTGTTGTTTATAATACTAAAAAGAGGGCTCTTCGGGCCAATTCCAAAAACATGTTATTGGTGAGGATTTGATGATAGATGGCTGAAAAATGAAAAAAAATTGTTTTTAAAATTAGAAATAAATACTGTACACCAATGGAAAAAAGACCTATATTTGCGTTTTTCTTAAAACGTGTCCCCCCCTCCCAAAGATTCTGGTTCGATTTCCTCAAATTAAAATGAAGCTATTTCCTAAACAGTGAATATAATTTTTTAATAAACATTCATAAATGGTAATTATTACAAAACATTTGAATAAAAAGTAAGGGAAATTTGAATCATAAAATGAAATCTTAAAAAAATTCATCAAATTCAAATTTTGAAATTGTAACTATGTTCAGTGTGGAATGTTATGTTTATAAATACTATGCAAAATTTTAAAGTTATAATTGCAGTGGAGTTTATGCAAAATGCTCCTAAAGGTAAGTTCTCGACACACACACATGTGGTTTTCTTTGCATAAACAAAAACATTAATGTACAGTTATCTTTATGTTAAAATATGAATTTCGTCACTAATTTCTAATTTATAAAGTTAGAATTATTTCAAAGTGGCATAAAATTAGTTTATTTTATCATAGTCGAAAGCGCCTCAAATACTTTAAATATTTAACTGATAAAGTTAAAGGTAAAAAGAAAACGATTTTAACATAGTTAATTTGAATGAGAAAATTGTTTTTATCAGTTAGTGCATCGTACATAATATAAATTTTGTCACATTCTTTCTTTAATTAATGTGTGTGAAACATGGTTTGAGAAGCCTCGAGGCATAGTTGACCATTAGAAGTCCTTAACTCTTAAAGTACTTTTTTAGGAAAATGGTTTGTACTGTTTGTAATTGATTTACAAAATTATATTAATAACATCAAAAAGTTATCAGACTAAAGAATATATATAGTTTTTGAAATTTGAGCTCTAAAATAAAGTGTTGTCAAGTATATTTCAATGTTAAATGACTTCCATTGCTTTTAATATAAAATAGTGCTGATTATTTAAATTTTTCATACAATAATCTCCTTTTCCATATAGAAGACAACTAAGATACTTTAAGTATGTTTAATCGTTTTTGTAAGCCTTAGATGCTTTTCCCAACTCGTTACTCTCCTCCCTCTATTGCTCCAGGTAAAAATGTTCTTTCACCGAAGCTTTTAAGCAAAGAATTTAATTTTGTAGTAAATTTTCCTATCTCTGTTTTTAAAATTGTTATATCTGTTAACCTAAGCATAATATTATGCAAATTATTAAAAGATATTCAAGGTTATATCAAACGTTTCCGAACTGAAGAAAACGGAAATGATCGGAATTTGTTATTTTTCCGTTAACCTGGGTACCAGATAAAAACTGCCAAGCTTCCTTTGTTTCATTTTATTAGAGGGAATTATAAGTAATAAAAATTAAAGATCTTCGGAAGTCAAATATATCCCTTTCGTATCAATATTTAGATTGGGTGTTATGCACCATCTTTTAAGATTGGCGGGTTTTGTCTCTCACCTAACTAACGGATAAATATATACATCATACTAGGAAGAATTTTAAAAGTTTTAAAGATACGTTTCATCTAAATATATCAGTTTTTCTCGTCCCTCGCCATAAGTGATCTTAAAGCTCGCGAAATGAGCGATAATCACTCCGTGTAGCGTAAGGTGGTCAAAGGAATTACAGCATTGGTTTTTTTTTCACAACGTTTTTCTGTATTTCTCTTGGTGTGAGTGTGTGTATCATCAAATTTTCGATCGTTAATTTAACCAACTTGCCATTAAGCTAGAGCTCTGAAACTTTGGGAATCGATATTACTCGCCTAACAATGCAATATTTAGACATTTGTGACAAGTTTTAACTAATATTTCAATATTTTTTAATAATGTAATTTGTGTAGTAATCTGGCGCCGTCTATGGAAGATATATTGAACTACTCAGAGAGAGTGATCTTAAAGACGAGAGAGATATGAGATTTTTTACAAAGTTTTAACTAATATTTAAATAATTTTTTTTAATAAACTTTGCCACTATTTAAAAACGTTGGTTTTTTTTTTATCTCAAATTATTTTTTATGTCTTTAACTTCTCGTAATGTAAAACCAAGATTCGGAACGGAGCTTTTGAGGAATACAGACGTGTTCAAATACTTGTGAGAGAAACTATATATATATATATATATATATATATATATGGGGTGTATGTGTGGGGGTTATGGGGGCGGGGGTGTATTTCATTTGAGCTTTAAAGAAAAGTAAATGTTTTATAAATTTCTTCAAAATTACTCATTGGGCTATGAACATGACACAACTTAACAATGACATGAAAAATAAGAATGAGAAGGATATTAATAAAATAATATTTTTTTATCATATTATCCATCAAAAAATGTTGGAGAACATTATTAATTATCTAAAATGATGGAATCATTAGTTCTTGAAAAACTTTCAAAAAAGACAGAAATGTAACTCTTTATTCCATTTTGCATTAGAAATATATCAATAATATTTATTTTTTCAACATTTATACTCCATAGTCACTTTTGAGTTCGTGATTCGGTTGATGGTGTTATGTGAATAAAGATAAGTAGTACTCATATAAAACAGTTTTAGGAAAGGAGTATTGTGGAAATATACATGCAGTTTATAACAAATTATACAAAAATGAATTAACCATGTGTGTTTTTTTAATGAAAAAAAAAAAGTAATTTCGTACCATATCCTTTAAATTATTTCTTATTTTACTTAGTTGTTTTATCCTAAGGCATTTAATAAGCTGCCGTTTTTAGAATTTGGTGCTTTTATTTATAAAAATGATCTTTTGCCTATTTTATTGCTTTGATTAGCTGAATTATTAATGAGATTCCCGTTGCCTCAGATTTGAATATTTATTACACTATGTTGATTGTTCTTTGACAGATGTTTGACACGTAGTCGAGCGTTGTTCAAAATATCGTACAATCGAAATCAATTTTTTAATCTATGCTATTGCATTTTCGGCAGTCGATGATTTTCCGATTCCAATTAGGGGGAGAGTGTAGTTCGCAACCTTGATGCGGCAGCGTTGTTTCAAACCCTGGACCAGTGGGTGCGAAGAAAAGTTAATCGGTCGTTTTTCGTCATGCCTCAATCAACTGGGCGAAAGAGAACGCCCTATTCGAGCCAGTTAGTAAGGCATTTTAACTTCTGGCGCTGTTGTATAAGAGAGTCGCTGTATACTCCACCTCCAGTATTATTGTGATGATAAGAGAAACACTGGTATTTTTTTTTTATTTTATTTTTTCAGCCATTACTGAAATTGATATACATCTCCTCCCTGTTGAATTGAGTTTTGCTTGGGAAAGTTTCCATTTGAGTCATCGACTGTCTCGTGTTGAGTGACGGGTCTCGTCGACACGTGCGCCAGTGCCGGAATATCACTTGTCGTTTTTTGTGTGCGTTTGTCTTAGTTAGACACACAGAGGCAAGTGTTTTGCGTCGGAGGCATATGCAGTCAGTAGGTATAACTAGGCTGTGCTGCCATCTTGTGTTAAAGTCCTGATTAATCACTTCGGCGGCCGATGGTTTTCCGACCTTGTGGAGGGGAAAGTGTAGTTAGCGACCTTGATGCGGACTTTTTTGTCATACCTTAACCAACTAGACTAAAGAAAACGCCCTATTCGAGCCAGTTTGTAAGGTATTTTAATTTCTGGCGCTGTTGTAGAAAAGAGTCGCTGGACATTAATACCTTTTGAAAGAAGCATGTCAACGCTTGGGGTCAAAAGAACAAATGCATTACATGAAGAACACATGTAGTTTGCAATTCCAACAATTATTTTGAAAATCGGTAACAAATGAAAAGTTAATTCCACAAAGGCATTACTTTTTAACCAAGCCTCAGAAAAATTAAGAATCGAACAAAACATTCTGAGTTAATACAGAACTAAATAACAATTATTTACAAAAGACTCTCTCATATATCATCAGGTATATTTCAAACTGTACGTGTAGTATCTTGGGCTAAATAATTTATAACTCACAGGATCTAGTAAACAGATTCATTAGCTTTAAATATAATATGAGTATGCATTTTATGACTCAATAAAATTAATTGATGGAATATGATGGACTTAGTGAACGTCGACATTGCAAACACTTAAAACTTTTACAGTTACTTTAAAAAAAAATTACTGCCATAAACTCAAAGTACACACAACGTAGTAAAACTACCGAAGGTTATTAGTTGAAAGTCTTCCAAAGATTGTCGCAGCCTTTGTCCGGTATCATCCCTAGTTACATGGCTGAGAGGATTTTCTTTTGTTCCGAGCTGGTTTCATAGGATTAGGTGGATTAGTGATCTAAATCGTAAACTAGCACTGAATAATCTACCATATAATATCATGGTCCTCCATTAAAACATTATTTTAATGGATGTTAAAATGCCGCAGAGAAAATGTTCCGTAGCCTTCAAATTTAATACTAAAATAAATTTTATATCATTGATTAGCGCTGAAAGTGTTATAATAATGTAAATGACAAACACACACTAGCTGAATATGACCAGACATTTGTTATAATATATATGTTTCTGTTTATTTTGCATTCAATTGGATGTTTTTGCTTAACTTAATGTACAAGGTAGAAAAATTTTAGTTCAAACAAATAATTCATTTGTCATATAATTCCAGAAGTTAAAATAATAGCTGTAATTAATTATCATGTAAAAATGCATTATTTATATTTGTTTAAATATTTTACTTATTTTATTATAAAAAATTAAATTGCATGGAATCATAAGAATTCATATATATATATATATATATATATATATATATATATATAAACTGAACCGGTAGACTTCGCGTTGTTATGGTAAGCATGAAGCGCGAATATTCTTATACATCATCATTTCTAACGTGGATTTCAGGAAGCATGGCGACGTACAATAAGCAGAAAAGGCCTCTTTACTTTTCTTACCAAGCATTATTTGTAAAATCCATCGTCACTTGACCGAGGTTCAAAATTACGAGGTTCGTCGCCAATAGCCCTAGTGTTGCTTCTAGTACGATGTTAATAAACCCGAACCAAACTTGTAAAATCCAATAAATTAGAAGCTTTTAGTCCATATAGTTACCATCTTTGTATCACAGAATAATGTTTCTACTCTGAGAATAACAATGAAATATTTTTTTACAAAGATTTCAGATATTGAAGAACTAAATTTCTTTATCTGAAACTTTTGTAATTCTCATCCGAATTTATTTCTTATCATCCGAAAATTTAAAGTTTCTATGTTTTTCAAAAAGTTAAAATGTATGTATTAATTATGCTATTTTACGTAAAGCTCTATGTGATTGTATTTTATTTTAAAAACCCAAAATAAAAAGGTTAAAAGTTATTGGAAAAATGCGTCCACTGATTTTGTTCTACGATGTTATAAGTTAACGATTCATTATAAGAAGCTTCAAAGTATGAACTCTTAGAAATTCAATTTATCGTCTGTTCTTCATAAAAGGTGTAAAGAGAACGCATCTTTTGTCGAAATCTCGATTCATTTATCAACTTAATAAAAAAGATACATCATCAGAAATTGTGTCGAATTGCAAGATTCGACGCCACGTCGTTTTTTCATCACGAAATGCTTTTCCCCCACCCCTTTTCTTATCTGATTAAATGGAACAGATCGTCCTGATGACTGAAAAGGAAAATTAGGCTGCCAACTTAATACTTTTTTTAAAGAAAATCTTTTCTCATTTTACCATTGATTTGGGTTTTACATACATAAAAGACATTAACAGATCGAAAATGTTTTTCTTCATGTCTCTACTTTCAAAACGAAGTAATAGTCAAAAAGAAAAGAAAAACATAAGTTAGTGATATATTTTATATTTTTGTTATATAAATTATACTACATATTTTGATTTTGGGATGCTTGGTTAAGAACACAATATATTATATTGCTGTTGTTTTTGGTGATGGATGTTAACTATAAGTGAACTTTATTTTCATTTTTTTGGATCTTTTTCCATTGATTTATTGTACCAGAACTTTTTTTTTTCTTTTTTAAGTCAAATTTGTTTAGATATGTATGTTGAACTATATTAATTCTTTTTAAGAAACGAATTATTGAACGAATATATCTACTAAATTTCTGAAATCAGTCAGGGATATCTTAGTTTTGGATTTTGTTATTTTTAAGCAGCTGAATTATAATCGGGGATTTACAGGTAGCATATCATATCCTTATTTGTTTATAATTGAAATCTATTTTCCTTTATATTTATCAATGCCTATCTCTTCAACTTATGTTGAATTTGGTTTTTTGTAAATTCTTGTTAATTATCCTCAAAATTCTTTCCAAATAATTTAAATCTGAGCTGTAAATCTTTAAATTGAAATTGAGTGTTAAAATT
Source organism: Nephila pilipes (assembly GCA_019974015.1). Classification (NCBI taxonomy): domain Eukaryota; kingdom Metazoa; phylum Arthropoda; class Arachnida; order Araneae; family Nephilidae; genus Nephila; species Nephila pilipes. Next base: position 206,677 of record BMAW01125748.1, on the reverse strand, counting down.
CTCATTTGTATGCTTATGCCATTCAATATTTCTTTTCCAGATTGGGTGACTTATATTCAAAAGATGAACAGATTGACTCTTTAGGTTGTGTTGTAAATAACGTAAGTCAAGCACCTGTTAAGAAAGAACACACGGACAGTGGTTATCACGACAAATATGACGAAGAAACAGATAAGCACAAGACTTGCTACAAGACCAAACCACAGCCTTCAAAAACGAATCATCATCCAGATCAGACGTTTCACAATTCAGAACCACCATCAATAACTGTTCATGAATCAAAGCACCCCGCCTTTCAGCCAAACCCGCCCTATTCATGCTTACTTTCACAAAAACTTCAAGACGCACTTGAATTCGAAAATGTTCCAAGTTCTACAAAAGACTTTAAGAAGTGTGCATCAGCTTCTCATCATTCCAGTAATCCAACCTCACAAGTACAGAACGAAGATCCTACTTTGCTCGACACCACGTCAAAGGACCAAATTCAAAATAGAGCTTCTTCAACCCTTTCCTCAGCTTTTGATAACCAAGTACCAAGTGTTGAAAATTCTTTGGCATGTCTCACTATTGAGTCCAAACAGAATTTGGACATTGCTTCTAGAACTTTGCCTAGTATAGTACCTTCAGAAGTCGGACAGTCAAAGCCTCTAGTTTGGGAACCACCATTTTGCTCAAAAGGTGCTCGAAGTATTTCCTTTGACCAATCTCTAACTGGCAAACATGAACCGACTGTAGAACTTTCAGAAAAAAAGTCGTGTCTTTCTGTGGATCATCCTTTCAGAAAGGCATCTCTTCCGAACAAAATTTCTGAACCGGAGGTTTCTGTACAGTCTTCTGAATCATGGATACCTGTGAGGACGTTTGCTAGATGTAGCCGAAACTCTGTACCTCGAATCACGTACAGCAGATCTAATGATACGCACACTGTTTCTTCTATTGGAGAAGGTCGTCCTATTTATCCTTCATTACCATACTCGCCGTTTTGTTCGCCAAATTCATCGCCAAGACTTCCACGACATCAGCAACCAAAGGAAAGCCGCAAAGTACATCTAGAATCTCATCCGAACTATGAGCAACTGAACCATTATCGCCTGAAAGGTGAAATAGGCCAGGTAAATGGAGTTTTATTATTAAAATATTAATTCCGGTAATTATTTCATAGGGAAATTTTTTTAAATCCTGTCTGAAATGTACCATAAATGTACAAATGAGTATACAATGCTTGATTGAAAAATAATGTCTCTAGAGTTATAAGTCTTTTATTACTGAACTTTTACAATTCTTGTTGCACATGAAAGCTACTTTTCTTTTATGAAATGCATTATTCACTTTTCGACATAATCCTCATTCCATTTCATACAGTTGCACCAAATTTTGACTATTCGGAGGCCAAGCCGTCAAAGAAGAATTTCGTATGTTTTTTTGTCAACCTTGACTTCAAATACAGATTTCACTTCGTTGCTGGAACAAGTGATGTCCCTTGAGATGAGCTTTTAACTTAAGGAATATGATAATTCGCAGAAAGCACCACCCCCACCCTGCTTTCACCTTCTTTCCACGTGGGTTACCATCTTCTGCACTTATCAGTTCCACAACGACACCTAGGAACAAAGAAAACAATTGCATTACATACGGGAGACACGTAAAGTTCAACAAGAATTTTAAAAAATGGGTAACAAATTAAAATGGAAAAGTAAAGGCGATTGAGGCATTAATTTTAAATCAAAACTTATAAATAAGTATAGCGATCATTCTTTGATAATTCTGAATAAGTTAGGCATAAAATGCTAAAAGAAAAATATGATTCTAAATTTATAGATCCCTACACTATTTCTTTAGTACAGAGTTATTACAATCTAAATATAAATATATCACGTTTTAAATTTCATACAGAAAAAAATATTTTACTTCATTTCCATAAAGTTTTTACTATTCATTACACTTTAATAGTTTTTGTGTATCACTACAAATAGTGAACTTTTCAGAAAAATATTTTCAAAGAAAGTAGAAGGATTTTAAAATATCTTTAATGAGTGAACATAAATTCCTACTCTCATTTCCTGTTTTTTATTTCTTTATGTTAAAACATGTGTTGTAATTAATCTATATTTCCTTAACAACTTTGATTGATGTAATTTTAATCTAATGGGTTTTAAAATTAAACGTACATCATAAATGTGTACTAATTTGTGGAAAAGTTGAGGTTTCGTTTATTACGGTGGCATTGAATTGAAAATTAGGAATATGGTAACTTTGGGAACAAATATGTATTGTTAAATTTGATTGATGATAGTAAAGGTTACATACATGTTTAGAATCCGTACATATTAATTTCGCGCTTTTTATTTAAAGTGTTACTTAAAAAAACACAGAATATTTTGTTTTTACTTTAACCCTTGATGTTAAGTAAAGATAAGAAGCAAAATCGATACAAATGTTAATGTAAAAACCTTATTTTTTTTTATAACAGCTGAATATTTTATTTATAAAATATCAGGGTGGGCTTTAAAATATAATTCATGAACTTAAGAATTTTCTCTAATAAGAAATCTTTTAATTTAATTAATTTATTTTGGGAGCAAACTTTCGAATAAATAGTTATTCTATTTGTGCAAATTTTATTGGTCAAATAGAAATTAAAAAGTATCTGTGAGTAAGAGTGTCAGTTATATAATTAAAAGCGTATAGTGGTTACGAGTTAAAAATTAAAACTAATTTAAACTCTCAAATATTCTTAATTTTTTTTCATTTATTCTTATACTGTAAGAATCTGCTGAACTATTCCAAGTTATTAAAAATACTTGGTATATTTTCATAATTTTTAAGATCCACTTTTGTGTTATGCTATTTTTTGTATAAAATAAACATTTTTCGTAATAATTTAAGAAAAAAGTCGGCATCTACAGTGAAAATAAAGTTTTTTTTTCCTTTTTTATCGCCTGGTAGCTTAATTTAATACATATTTTCCCTATATTTGTATGAATAAAATGCTGCCGTAAAAACGCGATAGAGTTCATTTAACAAAACTCGCGGCATCTTACTTTTCCATTCTAACTGATTATGCGAGCATGTTTTTTTCATAGTCTTCTTTTAATATACCTTGAAGACGAATCCAGTTAAGGTTCAATGAAAAAAATTTTAAAATGTTTTTTTTTTCAGTAAGTACCAAAAGATATTAAACATGTATTTTAAAATTAAGATATACCAAATATGGAAGAAATAACTGCCTTCTTATATTCTATATATCTTGAATTTAAAAAAGAATTAAAAATGAATTTAATTGTTTATAATAACTAAATATTTCTTTTGAAAAAACTTAATAGATTATAGCGTGAATAAATTATTTATTTTATCTTATTTAATAAAATAAAAGTTTTGAAATTTATGGTATATCTTGATTGAGTTCGGCGTTACAAGAATTCGGGAGCAACTTCAGTATACAAATTAAATTCAAACTAATACATTTAAGATGTATTTATTTAAGAAATAATCTGTAAGCTTATAACTAATGAATCTAGATATCGTAAATATCAAATAACTATTAAATATGAAATTACCTTTATACGATGTTTATTCCAAGAATCATAAAATAACAAATGGGATTTCCCATTTGCATTAATTACTTGAATACAGAATTTAACATATTCCTTTACATGAATCTGCCATTTATGTTTCATCATACCAGTTTGTTGTAGAACCCAAAGTATTCTAATTTGAAAACATTTCAGGCAAACCATTAATAATTAACCATTTAATTGCATTGATTAAATTAGAAGTATCCTTTGATGTTATTTGCATAGCAGCATCCTTAAATTTTCTCTAAGGTGTTTTATCTTATGTTGTAATCTAACAGGTAAAGGACGCTATTTTGAGTGCGAGAATGTGAGGGTGTAGTTGTTCATTCATCACTCCAGGAACAAAAGCGACGAGTGTTTTTTAAGAGAATAACCCTGATAAAAATGACATTACTGAATTAAGAAATAATTTTTAATATACGCATCAAGACCGTGTGTATGTGAAAAGCCATTCTCTCACGCTCTCTTTCTCTCTCTCTCTCATCTTTTTTTTTTGTTGAAATCACTTGTATTATAAGTTAATATTTCTAGTTTCAAATTGCTCTAATCTTATTAGGTGTTTCTTGGAATAGAAAACAGTAATATAAGTCATTTCATCTGATCAGTTTTACACATATTTCAAAGGTAGAAATGTTTTAGTGAGGAAATAAATTAGAAATAATCAACTGGTGGGGGGTGTATCGATATGTAACTCTTAATATATGTATCAAATTTTATTTTTAAACATTTTAAGCATAGTCTAGAAACTATGGCATACGTCTAAGACAAAATTAATGGGTGCAAATTATCTTAATAAATATATTAGAAGGCCGAAAATGATAATGGATCAAAACTTTTTTCCTTTTATGATTATTCCTCGTGTCCTTTTGGACACAGACGAAAATGAAAGTTTATCTATTGAAAAGTACCTCGTTAGATTACACATCAGAAATTTTTTTTAAAATTAATGAAGAAATGTCAACTAAGGACTAAACGGCTAAAAGAAAGTTGCGGGAATGAGAGGCAAAAATGAAAACCGGCACTTTAAGTGCAGGTTAAGGTTAAAGTTACTCTTTATATAGTTATTGTAGAAATACTTCTTAACATTTGTTCGTTCACAATCAATCGATCCGGAACGATGTAATTCATTTCAAGAATAAAACATTACTTACCAAACAAAGTACAGTGTGATCCGACCTTTGCTTATCGGACTTTCCGTATTATCCAATGTCCCACCGAAAAAAAAACCTTTTAATAATTGATAATAAATACTGTAGATTGTGAGCATCAAAGTCACTTTTTGTTCTTTTTAATGCTTATGACTTCTACTACTAATTTGTATTACAATCGTGTAGAGTGGTGTATATGTTTATACCATTGGTTCTCAACTGAGGACACTCGAAAAGAAACTGTAATCGTGGTTACGCAGGTAAAAAAAATAATAATTTTAAAATTTTAAAAGATTTTTAAAAGGTAGAGATTTTTACTGGTATTTTCAATTGTAGCGCTGACTTTTCTTTCAACGAAAATTTCGATTCAAGAAGTGTTGTGTTCTCTGGAAGAATCGACTTGCCCTCGTCCCGCCAGCTCTGTGTGAGGAATTGCGCGCGTCCGCTGGAACATACACAACATACATAAACTTTTTGAGGCTTATTAAATGCAGCTTCGTATTTGAGATTGTACTTATCCTCTGTTGAGCGTAATTTTTCAAAGTTTCATAAATATCCCAATCTTTTTTTTTTTTTTTTTTTTTTTTGTTCCCGATCTTGGTGTTAATTTTATCGCTCACTTAAAAAAACACTATATAATGAAAAAGTGAACTAATTAATTTAATTAACATACATATTTTTGGTGAATTTTTGGAAACCGTAAAGGATTAAATATATTGAGGGGGGTACTCGTAGTATTCAGGGTCGAGGGTTTGAGGAAAGGAATTGAGCCAGCTAGGTGTCCGCGGACTGAAAAAGATTCGGAACCATTGGTCTACTCTATGACTCAGATGTCAATCCTTCACCCCATCCTCACTTACTCATTGTCACAACTCACTTCTCGGTGTAATCCAACTGATCATTGTTTGACTTTCAGTTTACCATTAACACTATGAGCATCTCAATGCTGCTTATCGTTGTATGACTCTCAGAATTCTGCATGACTCTCAATTAATGCTTTAGAAACAGCAATTAAATACGTTGATCAACTAGAAGAAACTGCAGGAATCGACATAATGATGCTGCAAAGATGGTGAGATTTAGTAGCGAACAAATGGTACTCGTCATATTACCATTAACTTTATATCATAGGACTGATATTTTATATATATATATAATGTTTTTTTTTTTTTAAAAAAAAAAAAAATTTCAGACACTTCTGTAACCTTGAAATTATTTTGTAAAATAATTTATCACATATCGGTTGGTTTTTGTAAAACCTGATTATATTATGTTCGTATTATGTGAAATTATTATATATTTGGCGTGTAATAGGCCTTTACGTAATACCTCCCTATTATCAGGCATTTTTGCTTATCCGCTTCTGTGTCACATCGTTTTTTTCGGATAAGTGTCAGTCTCATCAGTTTATTTCCAAACTTTGGAGAAAAACTTCAATATGGATGAGGTTATAATGATTTAGAAACTCAGGAATCTTATCCTTAGCAAAATCAAAATTATTTAATGGTTTTTCTTAACATACCCAAGATTGTGTTTTCTAATGGTTACATAAAAAAAAAAGCTTCCAGTGGTTTTAAAAGTTCGTTTAATTTGATTCTACTTTCAATATTTTTGAAGTGTTATCTAAAATTAAATATTAATCTTATAATTTAATTAGTCGATGAAAAAATAAACGAACCAATCAATTATATGTTAAAAATCCTTTATATTTGTACAAGTTTTATTTGAATCAGAACTCTGATGAGAAATGTTAGGTATACCCAATACCTAAAATGCCAAATTCTACAATTATCTTATAACACCTCATTACATCATTCACAATATTTTCTTTAAAAAAAATATTCCTTACTCTTTTGATTTACATAATTTTTCATGTATTTTTCAGTTGCTCCTTTTTTTCGAAATTGAAAGAAAAGCTTTCGTAAAATTTTCTTTTGTTTTTAAATATAAAACAAAGAATTTGACACGTTAGGTTTAAATTTAATCAACCCTAAAGGAAAGAAAACAACTTTGCAATGTAAGTCTTATCTAAAAAAAACCACCCCTGAGGCTATTTTAGTTGTGAAATTTTTAAATAAATTTTCAAAGTAATTTAAAACTCATTTGTTAATTTTATTTTATTATTAAAAAACGACACAATTTTAAACTTTTAAGGCTTTCAAGGAGAATTTGAATTACAAGGATAACTATAAATGCAAAAATCCATTTTGAAGGAAATGAATGTTATCAAAATGACGATCCATTAAAAAAATATCAAGTCCCATGACAGAGCAGTGACACATTTTTTTAATCTTTTCCAAATCCCATGACACATTTTTTTTTAATCTTCTCTAATGAATTGACATTTAATGTAATATATAACTGCTGTTCTAATTTTTTCCGTTCATTTTTAGTTGCAATTTTGGCATTTTTTTTTTCAAGTTTACTTGTAATGCTACATTTTTTATTGTAATACAATGTTAAAAGGTTACGTATTTTATTAATTATTTTTCCACAGATAAGCAGTAAGTGAAACTGATTTTTAGATGCATATATTTTGTGTTCCTATCTCAACAGAATTTACAGTGAGTCTAACAAAATACATAAAGGTTTATAGAATATTTTTCATCAAAAAATATTTTTGTAGTTTTGGCTCCCCCCCCCCTGGTTTCATGTTCCCGTACAATTTTATCTCCACACCAATATAGACCATGTTGAATTGATTTTTGTCCCATATCTTTTGTGTCCTATCTCAACAGAAGTTACTACGAGGCAATATATAATTTGGTGGAGCCAAACCCTCCCACGTAGCCGAGTTTCTTTGGATATTCCATCTCATCTATGCAAATTTAGTTTCATCTCAAAATTCCTTTCATCTTTGCATCTGATTAAAGACGTTCACTTTTAAATTTTTCTATCAATATTTGTTTTGTTTCTCCGCGTTTCATAACTTTTGTTTGCATTTCTCTGCTGTATTAAAACAACGAATAAACCAGTACAAATATTTAGCTGTAAATTTTTCCAGAAACTCCGGAAGTCACTTTGCTCGAATTTAAACCCTGGCGTCTTGAAAGGTTTTCCGAAAGAGAATTTTTAATCAAGTTAAATTCTTCTGTAAATTTCAACGTAAGAAACTCAACGGGTGAAATCAATATAATATTCAAATATTCCATTTCACCGTGAAAGCCAAAGATGCTCTGAAAACTTTTTTTCTTTCAACCTTATGCATACACACACCCACTCTAAAATAAATTGCAACTCTGTAGGAAAGGATTTTGATGCGGGTTGTGAAATGAATTTCCTTTTATACCAAAACGGGATGAATTTTTATAGATTATAGTTCTTGCTTTGTTTTTTTTATTTAATAATATTAAAACATAGCACAATGAATTGAAGCCAATATTTTCTAAAGTTTTTGACCCGTGCCAGTTTTTTTTTTTTTTTTTTTTTTTTAATAAAGAGAAGATTACTTTTGGGTTTTAAATTGTATCAAATATGAGTATACTGAAAACAGGCGTGTTGGATAAAATTGATTTTCTCCCCTAGGCTCATCGAATAAGCTCGGTTCAAATTAAACTAATAAATTCCTTTTTATATATTTGGTATATTTTGTTGTTGTCTTGTGAAATATATAAAAGTTTGTTCAGAGCAATTCAGTTCACGTAATTTTTCAAATAATGTTGCTCTGGTTTAGCAGATTGCATAAAATAAATGGATACCCGAACTGGTATAATGTATTTGTAAATTATTTTTTACTACCTGGTATACACATCTGTCGCACGGGTGAATTGAAAAATATAACAATCCAAGAAGGAAAAATCTTTTTTTAATGAGAACCAATCTTAAAGTGTAATTTTAAGTGAAACGGATATTAGACTCCAAGGAATGAATGATTAAGTAAACAAAAAAAGCAAAGTGAATGATATAAATATAAACTCAATGGTGATGAAGCCTCGGTAAGTATTTTCGAGTATTTTTCACAGTTTAAAATTAATCAGCTTTTTAAACAAACTTCGTAGTTCATAAAGTAGCAATTATTTTATTGTTTTATTGAAGCTTTAACTTTAACTAATTATGGAATCCATCATCAAGAGCTTAACAGAAATTAAAATTCACTAATACTGAAAGTTGTATCTAGTTTAATGGGTGATCTCAAAAACTTAATACTCCAGCAACCAAGCAAACAAATGAGCATAATTTTCCAATTAAATTAAAATTAACAATTTAACTTAATACAATGACTCAACTGATTAAAAATAATCAAAATGTAAAAATAAAAATATATTCAATTCCAAATCAAAATAATGCAAAATTACACAAATTTTATATTTATTAATTTTTCCATTTAGTTCTTTAAAAGAAAGCTTCTGGTTTGCATATTATTAATATATGTTATGCAAATTTATTAAAATACTTTTACTCGTGAAAATTATTTTATACTTGGTAACGGGATTTTTTTTAAAAAAAATTCTTCCGTGCGAAGAAATTAAAAGTAACGCTCAGTATTATTGAATTTTTACTTCTTTTAAGAGCTTAATGCAACATTTCAAAATTAGTTACAGCTTGGTTAAAAAAAATTTAATAATTGTTATTTTGTAAACTACAATCTTCTTTTGAAAAATTAAAAAAAAAATGTTTTTAATTACGAAAGCTTAAAAATTATCTATTTAATAAGTAAACTGCAGGATTTGTTCCTTTTGTGTTTAAATTATATCTTTCACTTTGCTATTTTGTTTACGAAATTGTTCTTTCCTTTGAGGCTAATTTGCGCTTCACATAAAATTATATTTAAAATTTGGTCCTTATTAAGAAAAAGATTTAATTCTTCCATTTTATTGTTATTGTTTTCTACTAACCCAAACGAAGAATATGCAAACCACGAAGTTTTTATTAATAGCATGTTCAAAACAAAAATAATAAATAGAAGAAATTAATGTTACATAAGTCAACAGTAAAGAACATTCCTGGGGTTTTTTGAGCAAAATTATTTAAGAAAACCAATATGGTATTTAATACTTAAATATGCCATGTATTTAAATCAAAATTTACTTACCTCCTGTTCTTTTTAGTCCAAATATATTTATTCAGTCAAGGCATGATTTCAAATTCACATGCTCTTTCATTGGCATAAATCTACTTAAACACAATTTTTCTTCGGTATTAACCAATGAACAAATTCGTTTTCAATAATTTTAATAATATTATCAAGTAGTTCCTGTCACAAAAGTAAATTGTTTAATGAAATCGAACTTACATTTAAAAATTAATAATGGAAAAGCTCCCATATTGATGGAAAACAATATACTTTTTGTTATGATGGCCTTTTCTTAAAACTATAATTTACTCTTTCATCCAAACGTCCCATTAATACTCTACAATATAACTAAAAGAATATGGTATGATCTTTTAAAGTAATATCAAATTCAGATGACTTTTCTCTGGAATATTTTCTTTTTCCGTTGAACAGGTGAAGTTATGGACACATCTTTCAAAATTCCTTTTGACATAACTACTCATCATTCATCGGTAAATATCAATGTAACATAATTCGTAACTAATGTTAATATCATTACAGGGTATAAGCATGAAAAATATTTATAAAGAGTATCCTAAAAATCGATTATTTAATAAGTAGATTCGGAAACAGATTCGAAAACTAAAATGTTTCATTTTGAAAGAATATGAAATGATATGCAAACCAAAAGCGTTTTTAGCAAACTGAAACTCAAATTATTGTTATTGACATTATGTTGACTACATAAAATAACCACAAAATGAGTTTTAATGCATTAATAAACAAACTGAATGTAATAATTATCACCACTTATATATGAACCTAAAAGAAGTATTAAAGTCTCAACTTTTATAAATTATATATTGCTTTACATTATTTTTTTTTTACTTTCATTTGTTTCAGTCCGTCATTGCGTTAGCATACCATTATATTTTATTGTCATGGAGTTACTCGCGTATGCAAAATTTTCGTTCTATCGGATGACAAGAATTTGGTTAAAATTCGAGAATAAAGTGCTAGCCCCTTTCCCCCAAAATTGTAACTCGTTGAGCATGCCATGGTATTGTATTGTCAATACGTGTATGCCAAAGTTTAGCTAGAAAGCGTTAAAGAAAATGAGTTAAAATTTGAGTAGACACTTTGAAATATTTCTGGAAAGACATACATACCCGTGAACATAATAAGTTAAATAAAAGTTTTTAAATGAAATTTAATTATTTGATATGTGAATTAGATACACTGTAAATAACATTTAATCTGGATTAGAACTGATTATAGTGCGATTTCCGTGTTTGCTGAATCCATCTTTCCAATTTAGAATTAATTACTTTATAACAATCTAAGCAACACCATAAAAGCAAAGGAATCAAAGTCTTTCACCTCAAAATATTTTTGAAATATAATGAAAACTACCAATAAATTTCATGTTGCTAATCTAACAGCTAAAAAATCATAGCTGGTGCTGGTGCGCGCATAAATTAAAGTAATGTAACTTGTAAAATATTATTTATTAAAAAATAGTTAAAAATTATAGAAATGTTCTAATTTTATTTATAGGAAATTATTAAAACATTCTATTTAGTTTAAAATAAAGAAGGAATAACTAAAAACTACGTTAATTAAGCAATGACATCGACATTGTATTCTAATGGTCACGCCATCAGCTTACAAAATAGAAAAAAATAATTATTGTTACTCATAATTAATTTACGGAAATTTAAAATTTCTTCTATCTATCCTAATGAAAAAATAATTATTGTTGTGTAAATAAAATTTATAAAAGTTTAAATAAGTTTATATACTTTCGTAATTTTCTAGATGTAGATGTATGTTTTAGATTTTTAAAATATTAATTTGTTAATTATGAACTGTACGGTTATTAAAGAATTTCTGAAGATGCTAAATATTGTCGGACATTTGAGTTGCTAGATGATTATTATGATGTAAATAACACTTTGTAATAACACTTCTGAAGATAGATATATGAATGTAACTATTCCAGAATGCATTTTTAATAACTTAAAATTTGTTCTATCACATTCATCAAAATTATTACTTGGCAGTTTGTGTTGTTTTAAAGTTTAGCTATACATCTAGAAACTCATCTTTATTTTATCTTTAGTCTAAATTAAATTTAAATACTTTGGCTTAATAGTTGTAATAGATTTACCTTCAAAATTATTATTGCTAAAGAGGATTGCTGTCATCTATATAAATAAAAGTATGAAAATTATTGTCAGTATGTTTTGTATGCACAGACTTTTTGCCCACTTAATATAAAATTTTGTATTCAATCCCTTCTCAAATATAAAAGATATTTTGGAATATTTTCGATAAAAACTGCAACATTGCTGAAAAAGGATTCACAAAGCTCATGGGTCACATAAACTGATTCTAAAAAATTGATTTTTTTTCCAGGGACTTAATATTTCGGAAAACGTGACTTTTTGACATCACTATCTCCCAAATTCTCATCTTACACAACTTAAACTCATATTCGCTAGGAAAAAGATTTAATATTTTATAAATATGAATCTGAAAATTTTATACAAAGTAGACTTGCTTTTATCTTCATCAAAAATGTATCCTCCTCTTCCTTTGCCTTAGACATAAATATATGCATTTCCCGTCGTAAAAAATCATGCTGCAGCTATCTCCCGTATGGAAACGTGTTACGAAATATGTTTCGAAACAACCCGAGACTTATCTCCTTTTTTTTCACCTTTTGAATCGTGTTCTAGTAAAGTATTTTACAAATACCAAGAATTTCGAATCCATTATATTCATCCATGCACGTTGGTGAAATCTGATTTGCGACATTTTCCTTAAATCTTTGAATGATGTGATATTTCGGACGCCATGTATAAAGTAGTATACCTGAAAAAATGTAAACCTCAAGTTGTTTCGTTATTCAAATAGAAGAAGAATGTGTACATTAACTTAAGATAAACAGGATAAATAATTTTTGCAGATGTATATTAATAAAATAAGATGGGAATTGATATTATGGCGTGTCATTTTATATTTTTAATAGTATACGTAACACAATTTTCCAAAATATTTTAGCGCGTGACGAATTATAACTTCTCTGAGCTATTTAAATATTTGACAATGTCAAAATACTTTGCCTTAAATATGAAGCTAAATTTTTTCAGTTTTTTTAATTTATTGAATTGAATTGATTTTTAAAACACCCAATTTATAGAAATATTGCTTAAATAGCCTGACGTAGAATTATTTTCTTTTAAACACGCATCGAATTAAAAATAATAATTAGTAATATTGTAAACATTTAAATGAAATGTTCGTATTTCTTACTTTTTCACAATGAAAATTACTATACAGATAAAAATTTATTTGCTCAAAATACAGTACAGATGGAAATTAAAAGGAAAAAAAAATTAAAAACTTCGTAAATTGAAATACAAATAATTAATAACTACTTCACTTCAGTTTAATTTTTTTTATTTAAAGAATAGATCATAATGACATTTTTGTCGAACATAAAGCGCCCGTGTCAGCCGAGTAGTCATGGTCGTGAGCTCATTGATGGCGTTCTTTTCGTCCAGTCGTGGATTCTACTCCTGATGCCTCTTAATTTCCATCTTGTAACTAGGATGGTTTCCTTGAATATGAAGAGAATCATTGTCCTCACTTTGGCATAATGCGGAAGCTAGGAGAAAAAGGGCGGAGGCTTCTCAAGTATTATCATCGTCACTTGACAGTGTTTCAGAATTGCAAGTTCCATCACTATCGAGTTGAATTATAAAAGTTTAGTTGTATTTTGGATTATAGTCAAATTACATTGGGCTATATATATTGTAGATTCATTTGAGGCTTTTCAGAAATATTTAGGTATTCAACAGAAAACTCATACAAAATATTATTTTCGCTGATGACTTCGATAAAAAAAAGTCATATTTTTATTCAATATATAAAAATTATAGAACGTTAAGTTAAACTTATCCCTTGAATTGAATCTGTATTGTATTTCAGTGGATTCAGCTAATTACTAAGATTTTTCATTATTAAATTTACATTACACAATTTCTTGATGTAATACTCAATGTCTAGATGGATGGCCACAATATCCTAATGATCATTGTCACAAGCTCGCTGTCGGCACTGTTTTCGTCGAATCGTAGAATCGAGTCCTGATATTACTAAAGACCTGTCGTGAACGAATGCACATGGAATGATGTACGTTAAACCTGTCGAGGGTGTAAGCCCACCCGTTGGCGTTATGTGAAGGCTTAGAGAGGGAAGTTCCAGCTTAGGTGTCGTTCTCGTTTCGTTTTCGGGATTTGGAATTGCGATGCCCTTTTGTTAGGCCCGTCTTGTGATTTTAATAAAAACAATCAATCATCACCAATATCACCAGCATATGGTGCGATGTACGAAGGAAGGCTCTCCCCCCGAGATTTGAAGGCAATCTCACAGATTCTTCAAGAAGAACGCGAGGTCAGTGTGAGCATCCTGACAGACATCAATTCTATAACTGTGTCTTTCATCAATGCTGAATTATAGTTGAAGCCTTGTTATCACGAAAACAGCACACGACTTAAAACTCTCCACAATTCCGAAAATCCTCTGTGAAGAATGTTGTATGATGCATGTTATGCGTTTCTTATCCAAAGTAAGCGGGTAGTTTTGTGCCGCACATGTACTAGGGGATCGTCTTACATTGTATTCTTTTTTGAGAACACGTCTGCGCACAAATATTGTCGTCCTTTTTACGGCGCAATAACTTGAAATTAACTGAATCACAGTAGTGTTCTACCTGTTTTGGACTGATTAACTATAAAGTAATATCGAACAATAGTTTAAACTTATGAATGACCTGGAGCAGATTTTCTTCTTTCTGTATTCAGATTAATTCCAGAGTCTCAGCACCATTCTACAATACACATTGAGACGTAGTGTAATAATCTCATTTACATCCACTCTACTTCCTGCCATATTATCCAATCGGGCAAAAGATGTTTCCTAAACTAGTGATGGCAAATCGTTTTGTGAAGTAAATCAATTTTCTTCATTATTTTGCTTAATACTATCCCGAATCTGTGATGTCTCATGGAAAACGCAGTCGCTTTTTTTTCATTCATACCATATTTTTCAAGCCATTCTTGTTGATATAATTCGGACCTTTTATCACTTTTTACTATTTTTTTAATCGCCGACATAGTACAGGACTACACACACACAGATATATATATATATATATATATAAAGAGAAAGAGATGAGATCATTTAGTAAAAAGCTCTATGCAATTTGCAAAAAACAAATTTAGCCATCCCAGATGAGCTTTTTCCATAATTATTATTAAATTACTCAATTTAATATAATAATTTAAGTAAATGATGTAATATCGAGAAATGGACAATCTTAAACGTTTCCGATATTAAAATGAAAGCAAACTATAATTCTTAAATTGAATATATGTAAGCTAAATGTAATTAAAATTGAATCAAACGATAAAAAGTTGAAAAGAGATCTGGTACGTTATAAGTGATCCAACAAAAACAATAACCTCTTGGGTGGCTAATAAAAAAATAATAATACAGTTGCGTTATTAAACACTTCTAGGCGCGTTAGACGCCATTGGTTCACCATTAGCGAGCTGATACGAGTAGATGCTATTCTATGATACGCCGAATATGTGCACCAAGTTTTTGACCGACTGCCATGGGGTGCGGTGATACGAGAAAAAGTCAGATAACTTACGTCCTCTTGGAAGTATTTTTCATTGTCTGTGATGTGATTTTGTATTTATAAACGTCACACTAAGAAGCACAACGAGAACTATTGGCTGCGGACTTTGTCATTTTGAACCTCGGTTAAGTGATAAGGACGACACCTGAACTGGCATCTCTCTCTCTCTCTCTCTCCAGACATTCACAACATACCCAGGAGAGGACTTGCAACCTCAACTATATTTGTGATGGCTGCCCATTCCGGGTTGCCTCTTGTGCCATAGCTAAACTCAATGTTTAAACACAAAGAATCAATAAGTCGATCAAAGAGACGCTTGAACAATAATTACTCAATTTATTAACTGCATGTTAATATAACAACAATTATGAATGCTCTCCAGGACAAGGGCCTTATTGTCTTAACTCAATCTACCAGTAATCATCTAACTGACTCTTACCACGAAGTCTTCCTCGAATTATTATCGTACTCAATCGCAACTTCTAAAATCACTCAACCTCTACTTCAACCTTTCTTTCAACCTCTCTATCACGGCTCTCAGACTGAGTCTATATATTTCCTAACTCTCCTGCTTCACTTCATTTCAACTTGCTTTACGAAATCACATTTCATTTTTGGTTAGGCAAAGGTAGTTTAGCAAAAGCAATCTATCTTAATTAAAAGTCCCCAAGGTTAGTGAAGAGAAACCGCGAATAGCCCAACGTCACAGATTTAATAGGCATCATCTCCGCTAAGCGGCGGGTCTTGAGTGGTATAAGGCTCGAACCCACGAAGCGAAGAAAACAACGTCGGCCATGACCACTAGGAAAACACAGCCTTCATTGCTTGCTCTCTCTTTTAGAATATAAAAATAAGTTATAAAATTCAACGTGTGAGTCTTTTAAAAAGCATTTGTGAGTCAGTGTCTGATTCACAGGTCATAAGTGTACCATCACTGCCGTAAACATAGCCGATAATATTTTAGTATCAAAAATTAAAGATAAATTGGCTTAAAAACAATACAAAAATATGAATTACAAAATGTTCTATGCAAAGTTTTGCTAAGAAGAGATTTAACTACTTAAGACGAGCTTTTTTTTAAAATAATTTTTATTAAATTATTGAATTAAATATAAGAATTAAAATAAACGATGAAGTGTCGAGAAATTGACAATAGTAAAATTTTCAGGGTTTTTTTTAATTAAAGCAAAAAATAAATTATTAAATTGAATATATTTAAGCTAAATGTAATTAAAATTGAGGCAAACGATAAATGATGATATTGAATATATTTAAGCTATATGTAATAAAATTTAAGATGAATGATAAATTATTAAATTTAATATATCAGCTGCGTGTATTTAAAATTAAAGCAAATTATAAATTATTAAATTGCTATAAAGAATTGAAATTGAAGCAAACGATAAAAAATTGAAAATCGATCCACCTAAAACAATGGCTTCTTATGTGGCTAATTAAAAAAATTGGATATTCGCAATTTCTTCCTGCTTTTATATAAGTGTCCAATTCTTTTTAAAAAAAAGTAATAGTGACGAAAATTGCTTCATATATGAGGTTACATTTAATTTTCTTAATTCATTTCTAGGTATTTTTATACCGTTATTTTTATGATTTTAACACTGATTGTAAAAAAAAAAACATGTTGTACTTCTTTCACTTTTGGAAGTCAATGTAATTTAAATTCCTCTTTTTATCTCAGTTTAGAGTGAGGGATAGGTGAGGGGAATGGCTTTTTATATTATTATATAAAACTAAAAATTTATAAATGAAGCACTTCAGAATTATAATTAATACGTTGTTAATAATGGATTTTGTATTAACCAAAACATGTATAAACAATATTTAAGAAATATCGATTTAAGTTGAAAGAAAACGAATTAAAAAACGAAGTCATTTCCTGTTTTAGGAAGTGTAGTTACTTTGGCAAGAAAAGCTTAATTTTTTTCAGAATTAGTTATGTTGTTGGATGTTTATGACAAGCTAAATTAAATTTCTAAGGATTATAACTTTATGTTTTATACAATGTTCATCGTTCTTCTAATTTCTACATTTATAAGCACAAATTTTATGAAGGGCAGGGAAGGAGAAGTTTTTTTTTTCTTTTTGAAAAATATAATTTACGCATAAAATAGTTCATTGATTTGAATAATTTGTTTGGAAGAAAACTTTGAATGGCGCAGAAAAAAATACATTATAAAGTATAAATTACCTGTTCATTTTATTATTTTTATATGCTTAGTTATTATAATAAAATTACGTAAATTTTATTTTATTTTTTTTTTTCTAGTACAAGATATTTTTAATCTGCTTAAGCATATGTATTAAAATAAACTCAAAAATGTAATCATTTGCTTCAAATAAAACAATTAATTCCATGAAGTTAAAACTTTTGTCGACGTTTTATTGAATAAAGAATAAATAGTTTGAGGCATATTCTTATAACTAATAAGAGACTTATATTTCATTACTAACTAAACTTACATTCTAGTTATCCTTATGAGAAATTAGTATTGAAATGCTTTGCGTAAAATACAGACGATACAATGATAAAAAAAATTATCTGTGCGTCTTTTTCTTGTTTACTTTTGAAGTGGGAATTCATCCTTTGTATTTATTTAAAGTTTATTTTGTATAAAACAAATGATAGAGTAATTTTAATACCAACAATAAAAATATGTTTTCACTTAAAGTAAAAGTGGAAATAATGGTCCGCTTTTCTTACAACATTCGATAGTAAATTGTTTGTCGCTTATTTTCTATTTTATAACATTTTTATACTGTACATAAATTTTTTTCTGCTCATTTTTGGGCAGCATTCTACAAAAAAAAGTACTCCTGTTTTTCGCACCAGCAATCGAAAATAAAATGTTCTCTCTTTACAAAATAAAGTAGATATAACTCTTTATCTTGGAAAAACATTGAATCTCTACCGTTATAAAAGCATTTGTTTCCCCCATTTTAATACTGTTATAACTCATACTGGCGAGTCAATAAATCGGCATATCTTGCCTTTATTTGTATATCAAAACAAAACATTTTAAAGCTATTCATTCTTCTGTGCGCCTGCACAAAATGAGATACAAACAACTAAAAAACCTTTATTTTTCGGCATTAAAATTCAAACATCGTACGCGAGAATGAATTTTCTTATCTAATTTTTTCGTCATTTTTTTCTGCGTCTATGCAAAAGTGACGGAAATTTAATAAAATGAAAAACAAATAATACGTAAGAAAGTATTTATCAGTAAAAATAAAGTTTTTTATAGCCTAACAACAAGTATGTTTACCTCTAGGCGCCTTTTTTTTCCTTCTGTTTTACTGAATGCCAACATAAAAGTGTTTAGGGATCTTTTAATATTTATGAAAATATTGGATGTTTTATCTGTTTTTTAACCTTAAGGGTATAAAAAGTGAATGTAATTGTTTGTTGCGTCGTTGCTTTTTATCGAACTTTTAAGGTCTCTGGTGTAGAATTTTAAAATAATCCAAAGAAAAAATTATTTAGTATACTTACTATTTTGTTTTTTCTCTATTTTCAGGGATCCTTTGGTATTGTCAAATTAGCGTACAATGAGGAAGATAATACGCATTATGTAAGTTCATATTCTCATATTTAAATTTGTATTGCATTGTTGTTTTGTACTATCTATTAGATGTTTTATGATTCTTAGTTAAAGTTTTTAGATATTTTGTATTTGTTATATTTACACTAACATTTTATTGTATGTTTTGCCTTTTAATTCCGATACCTTCTTGATTTTTTCTCATGTATTCTGATCTTTAACATTTCTATTATTATTTTTTTTTTGTATTCGAATATTGATGTTCTACTATTATGCCTCAAAGTTTAGGTATATGTTTATGTACAGAATAAATGTGACAAATGTGAAGGCGTATGTAAAAATACGCTATAGATAGAAATTTAATGCTAAAACACGAAATGCCATTCGAGTTTTAGTATAAGTATAAATTATTAACATTCATGAACAAATCTTTACTGTAAGTACGAGTCATTTGAATGTTTTTGTTTCATTCTTCAATGTTATTTTTAAGAAATTGAAAAGTGTCAGTAAATTGATGAAGAGAAAGGTAATAAATAATAATAGTTATTATTTAATTAATATAAATTGAAATTGTAATGTTAATAATTCTGAATAAAGTCAATTGTTCATTCGTAAGTAAACTTCAAATAAGAAAATTATTGTTCGAAATAGTTTATAGAATAAATTGACGAAAATAAATGTATTCCTCACTTAAAAATCAAAAAACAGGGACTTCAAATTAGAACTAGGAAGTAATGAGGAAATATACAATATAAAATGCAATAATGCTTTGAATGTTTATAAATGTTTTAATTATTTCCCGTTGTATCTGAATACAGCAAATTTAATTGTCTCAGTTATTAATTTTCATATTATACTTTGAATTTGTTGTTTTATTTTTTTATGTTAAATACTGGATATTAATTTTGAAATGTTACAGAAATTTTTACTTATAAATTTTATAAATATCTTCTTTCAATTTTATATACTGTATCAGAAGTTATTTGAAATGTTCTAAAACTAAATGAGCTTAATTTTTTAATACTGTTTCTTATTATTTTCGAAATATCTTTAAATCTAATTTATAGAGTAGCTACACAACTTTATATTAACTATCCTAATTTTCTGTTCAGAACCCGACTCCGATAAATATCAAACTTTTTTTATTCTGTTTTACAGAGAAAGAGATATGAATTTAATCATAAAACTGGCTTAATGAATAAAGTTGACCAAAATCTGAAAAAGAAAGAAATCTAATTTGTACGTGTGCATCACTTAATAAAAATTTTTTTCCTTTATAATATTTCTAATTTATTTGTCTTAACGCATAGAAAGATCATTCTTTTACGTATGATACTTTACGTAGGCAGTTCTAGATTTCTTTTCTTTATTTCATTTATGGAAAATTTGATGCAGACGAATAAAAATAAAAATATTGCCTTGAAATTTGATGCAGACGATAAAAAATTGAAAAGAAGCTTCATTTAAAAAGGTTTTTTGTCACTATAAAAGTATCTGTTCTCTGTAATTTTATGAAGCCTTGTGATAAAAATAATTGAATAAAAATATTACGCAAAATAAATAGCGGAAAAATATTAAATTGGAAATCAATTTAAAAATTCGTATCTAATAAGGAAATAATTGAAAAATGAAAGACATTGAACTATAAAATGCATAAATAAATATTAAACCTTTATTAACAATCAAATTTTACTTAATTTTTACCAGCATTTTTTTAAATATGGAATGATATTTTTGTTTATATTATTAATTGATACTTTGTAGTTTTATTTAAAAATACAAATTTATCTGTAATTTTATTTTATAAAATTATATTAACTTAAATATTTAATAATATATGTGTCATTATTTTTTTGTCTTTATTTAGCGATTTAAGAAATGTTTTTTTTTTTTTTTTCTTGACTCAGAAATAAGTATATTTCCATTATTTATACTATTTATCATATTATGATAACCTGTATTCATCATCTATTTTCGTTTATATTTTATATTTGTTTTGAATCTCATTCCTGATTTTATGAAATCATTATACGTTTTTATTTTTTATAAATTATTTTCCTTCTTAGTGAATTATCAGTATCAAATTGTTCATCTGTTTCATTTTTTTTTTCCAGAACGATCCCACGGTTTGTGTGAAAATTTTGGTTTTTATCACAAAAACTCATAAAACTATCTGGATATGCAATTAATTTATTATTTAAATGGCGACATTAACTATAGTTTTATGAAGGAAACTGAAATCAAATAAATCTAAAACTTTATTGTAAACAATAAGTATAATGTCCATAAATTAATTCATTTTATTTGCTTTAGATTTATCTTGCTTCGAAAATTTAATTTACTAATAGAATAATTATTGCTTTATTTAATTACGCGTAATGCCAACGGTATTTTTATAAGGAATTTAATGAAATTATGTCCTCTCTTCTTTCATGGGTTATTTAGGTTTTCCTTTTAATATTATGGAAAAAAGTTTCAGAGCTTAATTAATAAATTCATGGTTAATTTAATTTTTCTGGGTAGCGGGGAAGCAGCACTTAAGTTCTTTTTTTTGTGTGTCTTGTATTTTCTTATTATTCGAATTTAATATTTCTATCTATTCCTAAGCATTATATTTCATAGAAACAAAATAAAGAATAATTATAGCTTTTTGTTGGATCTTAGCAATTGCACTTTTTGCTTCTATTTTATTTAACCTTTAATATTTAACTCTTCATATTTAAATAAACTTTTTGGTAAGATATTACTATATAATCTTTAAAATGTGGAAGTGTTGAATGTAATAAACAAATATTATTGTATAAGAATGTAATAGCACAAACTTCATGCTGTGATAAAAACGTTAGAAATTGACAAAGAAGACGTCAGGAATGTTTTGCATACACAATCATTGAGAAATGCCTATATGCAGCAATATATATATATATACGAGGGCTGTTTTTTTCCAACCTCCTATTGGCTATAATAAAAAGACTGGTGAATATAAAAAAAAATTATTACCAAAAGTAATGTACAACAGAGGTTACTTCTCTACATAATCACCTTGACGATTGAGACATTTGTCATATCTGTGAACAAGCCTTGCAATACCCTCTTCATAAAATGTTGCCGCCAATGAATTGAGATGAGTTGTGACCGTTTCTTTGAGATCCTGGTCAGTTTGGAAGCTCTGCCCCCAAACCACTTCTTCAATTCAGGAGAAAGATGAGAATCACTTGACGCTAGGTCGGGACTTTATGGGTGGATTTTCGAAAATGTCCCATTTAAATTGCTCAATAAGCCTTTTGGTTGGTGAAGCAGTTCGGCCATCTTTAAGCTTTCGACACCATTCACGAACAACACCATCACTCATAAAGTTGTCTCCATACATTCGACTCATTCTTCGATGAATTTCCGCAGCACTATTCCCTTCTGCCTGCAAGAAACGAATAACACTTCGCAATTCATACTTGGCGGGAGAATCAATAGAGACAGACATGTTTACATGACTGCAGCTCAACAAGAAAGGGCATGTTGGACTTGGCAATGACAAAGCGTGTATAGGAGGAGATGCGCAGTAATGGTTTACGTAGTGTGCGATCGGAGGTTGAAAAAAAAAACAGCCCTCGTATATATATATGTGTGTATATGTGTGTATATATATATATATATATATATATATATATATATATATATATATCACAAAATACGTCAATTGGTGTCATAGAGTTTTGGGAAAATCGAGTCTGCTTGTAAATAACAAAATTTGTTTCGTGATAGACACATTTTATAATCTGAAACCATTGTTGGATATGAAGCAAACATCAAAGGTGATCATCACATAAGAATGCATAGTAGCTATTATATTCCAGCATGAAGTGGCTAAAACTCATGAGTAGTTTTTTACTTATATACATTTATTATATTTATACATTTGACATAAATCATTTATGGAATTAGCATAACGTATTTATACATTTAACGTAATTTATTAATTCATTCAACGTAATACACTTATACAATTATATATATGTATAACAAACCACATTATACATTTAACACAAATACATTTAGCATAATGCATTTTTATATATTAACTCTTAAATCAAAATCATATATGTTTCAATAAGCTAAAATAAAGTTTAGAACTCAGATACATTTTGCGTCAAAAAATAAATAAATAAGAACTTTAAATTAAAAATTCTAGGAATAACTAACATTCATTATTTAAAAAACAAAACATTGCATCAGCACATTACATCTGCTCTTAATCAAGTCACCGCATTAGCATAAATTATACAATTTTTTGCAACCTGTCTCATGCATCTTAAATCTGTCAAGGCTCCATGTCCACCCGTTGGGATGGGGGGGGGGAGAGAGTTTAGCAAGAGTGTTTCTAGCTCAGGTGTCGTCTTCGTTATTTGACAGGGTTTCAAAATTGCGAAGCTCGTTGCCAATAGCTCTCGTATTGATTCTAATTACGTCGTAGTTAAATGGTCGTTATCAATTGTCAGTTGCTCGCATTTTTTTATTTTTTCAGAGACCAATCTAATCATCGCTTTTGGACATTTATAAGAAAAATGCAAATTCAATTTGTTAACGTGCACATATAACCTTTCTGAAATCATCTGTCCTCAACAGCTCAGTTTATGTGTCATCTTAACATGAAGGTGTAGTGTAGGCCCCCATCTAAAGGACTGTGACAAACTTATCATTCATCCTAGAGCGTGTTAGAGTAAATTTAAAAAAAAAATTAAGGCATCGTATTCTTTGATCACATGTTATTTTAGGATCTTCTGTACGAATAATATATTTTATCTCAGATTTTGTGTGGATATACGCAGGAAATTAGTCCGACTGGGAGGATAATGGCAAATGACACTTTAACCACAAATATTCAGGACAAGACGAACACGTGCATCAAAATTTGGATAGATTAACTGCGCAGTCAGGGAACTCTTCCCCTTGTACAGATTAGAAACACAGCAAGAACAAATACAGCACTTGCATAGATCAACTACACATACAAAGGCAGCTTACCAGCTTATTAGTTTGCACTGCAGACGAATCTCCCAAATAATACTTTGACGTCTTCCAGCGGAGTCTCAGGCAAATAGGTATATTCCCTGCAGTTTCTCACTCGGTCAATTTTCACAGCTTCCATCGGCCAATTTCTATTTCGAATTCCTTTGGGCCTCGCAACTCTCTGTATTTGTGTATTATTTTTTCCTGTTATGTGTGACGTCACGGGGAAAATTAGGGGGAAATATAACTTTCGCACCAATTGAGTTACCGACAAAATTCCGGAACTTTTTAGAAACATTTTGTCGCCCAGTTCCTCCCCAATCTTCAAATTCTTCAAAAAGGCTGATAAATCATTACTTTAACTCTACTTGTTAATTTGTTAAAAATATGTAAATGTCTCCCTTCATTTACAAGATTAACGCTGCAGGGAAGCATAATCTCAGATTTATAGTAATATGCATTGCTGTTCTTTGCAAAGTTTTCCGTGTTGCATTTTATTAACATTCATTTGTGGTGCTATCCTCCTGGTACATATAATTGGAGAATAAATGATACTCGTATTATATTTGAAAATACATTCTTCTATGTTTATTCTGTTATATAGTGTTTGTGAATTACAATGTTGGGATGCAACGCAACCTTAAAAACAGAAAGGAAATTTTTCATTTTCATTTTAAACTGTTTTTTTAAATCAGCTTCTCCGTTTCAATTGATTGAATTTATTTTTCAATACCCTTATTCATTGGTTTTCTTACTTTTGTGGATTCATTATTCGTCTGTTACAGCTATGCACGGCAAATTCCTCTGATACTTTTTAAAGCAGCTGTTTCTATTCCAAAAGTTGTCTCGTCTTTTAAAGGTTTTTTTACGCATTTTTAAATTCGTTACAAATATCGCTTTTTTTTCATATAAAAATAAGCATCAGTGATTTTTAGTGAATTACCTAAAAGCTCAAATATATTGGAAATTACGGCTTGCGTTTCATTGTAAGCAATTTCATTGACAATCTGATTGAAATATTTTTAAAAAAGCATGTAGGAGATCATTTATATATATATATATATATATATATATATATATGCATACACATACATACACTGCGTGTCAATGAAAGTGCAACACCAAGAAGGAGTGGCCAGAAAGTTATGCAAATTTCAGAGTAGACGGACTCCACCGAATTATGTGAAATGCGCTGCTCTCCAGCGCACGTTGAAGAAACGAGGAAAGGAACCTGCAGATTGCTTAATATTCGTGCCGTTATTTCTGCTAGAGAAATCACTGTAGAAAATTTATTCTTGTCTCAGAAGGCGTGTGTAACAGCAGAGAATGCCAGGCTTAGTGATCGGACTAAGAAGTCCAGGTTGGTCCATACAGCAAATCTCAGCGGACACACACCTGGTCGCGTCTACAGGGCACCGGCTGTGGCGAAGATGGTTAGAACAAGGAAATGTGGCGCGTTTTGGGGGTGCCGGTGCAGCCAAAGTGACATCAGCACGTGTGGATCGACGCATGCACCGAAAGGCGGTGGCAGACCCCTTGGCCACTTCTACCACCATTCTGCAGCATGCTCTAAATACCTAGGATGCTCCCATATCGACAACAATCCTTTCCTGTCGATTGGTTGCTAGTGGCTTACACTTAAGGCGTCCATTACGAAGAATGCCATTGACCCCACAACATAGACGTTAACGACTGCAATGGTGCCGGACTCAAGTAAAGTTAATGGCTCAGGGTCGTGTTCTCAGACGAGTCACGCTTGTATTTCTTCAATGATAGTCATCGCGTACGAGTGTGGCGTGAACGTGTAGACAGGTCCAATCCGGTAGCAATTGTGAAGCACCCCACCGCGCGACATAACGGTTTAGGGCGCAATTGCGTAAGATTCCACGCCACTTCCAGTTCGTATTCAGGGTACGACGGCTCAACGATACGTGGTTGATATGCTATGGCCGGTGATACTTCTTTCATGGAGGTACCCATTGACCTTTGTCAGCAGGATGACGCCCGACCTCACACTTCTTACATCAGCCAGCGTACTTTGCAAGGTGTACAGATTCTTCCCTGGCTACCGTTCTCTCTTGATATCTCAACAATTGAACACATTTAGGATGTGATAGGGTGCCATTTGCAGACCCTGCCACTGCCGCGTTTAGAAGACGAACTGTAGCAAATGGTTGACATGGAATGGAGAGCCATTCCTCAGGACGCCATCTCTACTCTTAGAGACTCTGTAACTAGATGTGTTTATTCGTGTATCGCCGTCTACAGTGGTCCTATAACCTACTGAGCCGACGTTGTTCTCTCTCCGTGTTATGCTTATCATTTCGAAATGAAAATCTCTTATTGTTCATTGATCTCTCTCTCTCTCTCTCTGTTTGCCGAGTTTCATCAGTTTCTGGCCTCTCCTTGGTGTTACATTTTCAGTGTCGCGTAGTGTGTGTGCCGCACGCGCGCTTTTCTAAAATGTTCCAAAATAGAATTTGTGAAGCCTATGCTAATTGGTATGTTCTTTAAATACCATTTTATTCATTATGCTTTGTTTAATTTTTTTCTAACTTTATTATTTTCGAATCTTTATGAACCTAATGTATTTTTTGTAATAAATGTCTTCATCATTACATATTTTCGCGTTAAATCATATTAGTTTTATTACACTTGCTTGACATTTATATTATCCGTATTTGTTTTCTGAGTGCTAATGCAGTCTTTTTCTGCAAGCAATGCAGATACAAATAGGTACTCTAATTATTTCAAAAATGTTTCTAAATGCGTTTGAGTATTTGAGTTAAAATATTCCAAATGCAAACATGTGTCTCGGTCTTTTCTACGTTTGATTATTGCATTTTTACAAACATATATATATATATATATATATTACAAAAAAAATTTGAAAAATGAATAAATAAATTTAAAAAAATAATATTAGTTTCAAATATTTTATTAATTTTTAATGTAATTTTATAAATCCTTATGAGTTAAATATGCGTAAGTTATAATTAACTTATTTCTATTTATGAAACTTCGTTCAGTCGATTAACTTAGTAATTTTCGTAAATTACTATAATAGTTTATTATTATAGGTAATAATATTAATTGTTTAATAGAGATATAATGAAATTGTTATTAAGTAAATTGTCCTAAATTTCTTTATATTTCATTGAAAAGTATAATTTTATGAAATCGCTTTTGACAGAATAAATTTTAATTAATCTAAAAATAATTATTTATGTTAGAATTTTAATCTAAACATTTTAATAACTCTTATAGATATGTGAACGAAATAGTTACATATTTACATTAAGACGTATTTATATCTGTTGTACTTTAAATTAACCTGGAAAGCTTTGCATATATTTCTGCGGAAACTTCTAATAAACACAGATGTAGCGCTTTCGTAAATTGACTGAATTGCCCATCGTTATATGTTGACACAATAACAGACTTGGCTGACCTTTGCAATTATCACAATGTCTGTACCAGCAGACGTTTAATCATCTACGGTTTAATAATTGTATGCTTACTAATTCCTTACCAATACTCTCCCAGCTGCTTTTGTCGTTTACAAAACATTTAAATAGATTATATCGGGTTCTATCGCACTTTTCCTTTCAACTATCCCTTGGGGACTTTAATATGATGTTGTTTGAATAGAGAATACCTTCCAATGAATGAATATTGACTTCTGTAGATTGAAATATAATTATTGAAGCAGAGGTTATTAAGGAGATGAATTTATAAGCAGCGAAGCGTTTAATGCAAAGGTTGGAGACAGAGAGTGAGCGGAAGTAATGATGACTGTAGATGGAAGGAGAAGGAAGGAATAGCGGAGCGTTGCAATGAGGAAAGAAGTTTGGGATCAAAGATAGTAGGGATCTGCAATGGTTCAGGAAGCGGATCCTTATTTAAAGTTTGTGACGTATTTTTAATTAATACTGCAGCCATCTTAAAATATAATTAAATAGTTAATAAGTTCAAAAATCTCAATTCAAGACGTGTAAGAAAAAAAACAACACACTTCATTATCTATCATATTCACGCATCTCGAACTTAGTTAATTTCAGTTTACATTCAAATAATAAAATCTTAACTTAATCAAATTATTCCAATTGAAGCATTTCTCGAATATAAGAGATTCGAATCGCAATATTTTGATCATGGGTCACCTCCTACTTTAATCAATATATACGATTAATTACAATAATTAATTTCATTCTATGACATCTAACAACTAGTCATTATTCTCTATATTCTTTCTCTTTCCTTTCAATTATATTTCACTTGTATATAACTATCTCTAATTCAATTCACTACACTTTTTAATCTTCATCTAATTAACCTAATCGTATTTCAATTTTTTCGCAAGTTGTTGTAATTGTCAGAAATTCTAATAATTAACCGTTCCCGAGGTTAGTGAAGATAAAATAGTGAATAGCCATATCGTGACTGCGTTTATTAGTGACTTTAAATATTGATTGAAGTTGGAAGGAGCAGGAAGTAATACCGGAGCGTTACAATAATTAACTATTGACTCGGAAATTCCATAAATCAAATTGATTAGAAAAAATACGTACATATTACTTATTATTATTATTAATAATGATGATGATAATACATGAATTTTTTAAATATATGTAAATGCGACGGATATGTTTATGACACCGTGAATTCATATGCAATCCTTTTTCATTAAGATGTAGGAACATTTCCCATGCACTGTCATATATTGTTCAGATATACACAGTTATTAAAAATGAATTATCTGATTTCAAAATTCCATATTTTTAAAAATAAACGATACGAATTGCTGAGTTTATTTATTTATACAAAGGACAACTGTGGAAGTCATATTTGAACAATAGATGGTCCTCTTGTGTTCTTCGGGAAGTTATTTCACGAAAACTGTTTTGGAAGCTTTCATGAAGCTACTTCACATTTGGATCGGTGCAGTAGAACCACATAACTTGCTGTTACACAAGTGGCCTCCCAAGTCACCTGATATAGCACCTATGCGATTTTTTCCTTCAAGGGTTTGTAAAAGATAAAGTGTATACGCCATCATCACCCACAAATTTATTTGAACACAAGCAACGGAATTCTACTGCTGTACAATCCATTACCACTGACTCTTTGCAACGTGCTTGTAGACATTTACATATCAAATTGACGTTATATGTGCAGCTAAGGAAGTTATATCGAACACTTTTTAAAAAGTCCATATTTTTCCTTTGCATTCGTGTATTACTTTTCATTTTCTGTCGTTTATTTATGAAAATATAGCTCTTGCAATAGAATGAATCATTTTGAAGCTACTTCGATATTTAAGCACCTCTTCTTACACTTAAGCTACTTCGACACATTTCCTTGGTCTGTATGGACTTTAGATTTATCACCGGTAAATAAGATCATTTATATTATCAGCTTTGGAACTTAAGTAAGAGACAAAATAAATATTGTAACTGTCTCTAAAGTATCATAAGAAACCTTTATTAATATCTTATTTTTATTCACAACTTCAAGGAATTCAATATATATAATATTGATTTTTGTTCAGTGTTGGTCAAAAGTTACTTTACACTTTTGTACTGAAATAGTTTCGGATATTTTGTAATAAAGTATACTTTTTATAAATCATATCATACTGTTTTTGAAATTTTATTTTAGCAGTAGGTATGGAAATCTATATGTCTTGGATGAGCATCACCATTCCAGTTTGCAAATAAGGGGTCTTTTAGAACAGCTTGCAAAACATCTTTCAGTATCCAATCCAATTTGTATTAAAGCTAAACTAAGGTTTTGAAGTATTCGTGAAAACACCATCTTTGAGGTGCAACTAGAGAAAATCAACTAATGCAGGGAAATTGTTTTTCTAAGCTCTCGAGAATTAAATCGAATCAAAATATTTTGTTTCTCATTAATACTTATTTCAACACGATCAAGAATGACCTGGCTGCAAGCCGATAGGAATCTTCCATTTCATGATATACCTTTAATACCCCTTTATGTGTCGAAAGGCGTAATCAAGGCCAATACCATAGACTTGTGTAAAGAAATATTTTTAAATGAATACGACGCACATATGCATTCAGTATGACAACAAGAGAATCGTTATGTGTACTCGTTAAGTGACATTGTATAAATTTTACGTTACTCAATTGTGTGTGCTTTTCTGTTATTAAAATCAAAAACTTTGATTTTTAGATTCTGATAAGCAATATTTAAAGAAATTAATTTTCAAAAATTTATTTATTTATTGTGGATTTTAAACTTATTTTCAATCCTACCCGTTTTCCTGTATTTAAATTACGTTTTTTCCGTATAAATTTATTCACTACTGCTCATTATGTGATGACTTGCATTAATCAATATTTATTTACATATGTAAAAGTTTTATTCAATTCTACCATTCTTTCTCAGGGTTTATCTTAGTTAATAATTTTTTTTTCTGTATTTTCAAAAACTGAGTTAAATTTAATGAAGTTTTTTTTTAATTAAATGCATGAAGTCATATATTTTTCTTGTTTTTCATTTTTGTGTGTTAAATGACTGTGTATTCTTGTTAAAATGCGTTAAAAAGACGAAAGGCAATGAAACGAAATATTTTTCTTTTAAAATCATTTTTAATATGATATTTAGAAATATTTTTTCAAGATGTTTAATGTGTAAACTTAATTTTTCTTTCGTTTTTATCCTTAATTTTTTTTCTTCGTCTTCTTTCTCTTCCTCAATTATTTTATTTTTTTGAAAAAGTAAAAACACATATTCATCGTTTGTAATTACAATTTTACGAATAAATAACATTGTAGCATTGTTTCTGGAGGCATAACATGCAAGCTAAACTTATTTTTGTAATTTTCCTTGTTTTAAAAACAAAATTAATAATTAATATTCATCGTTTATTATTGGATTGTCACAATTCGACAACATTATAGCATTATTTCAGGAGGATTAATTGCATAGGCTTAATTTTTCTTTCTTTTTCTTTTTCCTTCTTAATTTTTCTTTCTTAATTCATCCTTCTTTTAAAAAAATCATTTTCGTGGATTATCATTGTGTTGTCATGAATTAGTTTATATTATAGCATTGTTTCAGAAGATTTAATTGTGTAAGCGCAATTTTTCTTTCTTTTTTCTTCTTTTCCTTTCTTAATTTTTCTTTGTTTTATTTGAACAAAAACATATTATTCATCATTTATCATTGTATTGCCACGAATGAACTGTGTATAGTCTAATAAATGCATGAAGAATGTCAGCTTTTTAGCTCCAGAAAATTTCCATATATATTGCTATTTTTTTCAAACCCGTTATTTTATACCAAGACGTCATTGATTTCCATTCCATTTTTGTCACTTTGCATAGCAATTTTCAAATATTCTGTCGATATCGATATTGCTTAGAATATTTTAATATTTTTAAAAAAATGTAAAACGTGTTTTTCGTTCACAGTGATCAGAATACGAATATTATTTTATATCCTCTAAAATCTTTGTTTCTACACTTTTTAGAATGAGAAATTCTGGTATTTATTCGCTAAAATTAATGAATGAAAACAAGATATATATAGAAGTGATATCAAATAAATAAACCAAAGAATTTGCTGAATATTATATCACTCGACTACAAATAATATAAACCAATTTATTTTTAGACCGCGGTGACTGAATGTTCATGATAGCATGTTCATATTGTTACGTGGTTTATGCTACCGTAAAAAAATGTCTTCGCAATTTATCACCAGGTTCTTTCGGCGTAAATCAAAATTTGTTTTCTCTCTCTGAGGTCCTCCAGTAGATACAGTATCTTCCTTTTAACAGGAAATAATTAACACAAACACATAAATCCACTATAACACGAATTCACAGCTCACACAATTGCAGATTCAAATCACTTTATCACAATAACCCCTTAGCACATATAAAAACGTGCACTAACTGATACACACACATATATATGTATATATATATATATACACCCTCAAATGATTCATCTAGAGACATCTAATTTCATCCAGAGACGTCTAGTTTTCTCTTGTGACATCTAGTTTTATCACTTCATTTGGCGATCAAGTCTGGTGTCAAGGTCATCCCTATCTATTCAGAACTACTTCCTGGAGTATTCTCATCAAGGGAGTAAAACTAATTTTCCCATCAATTCAAGCTGTTCTGTAAGGAAGACAACAAACTCTTAACTCTCTTCGTAACAATATCTTTATTCCATTAATGAATCGTCATGTAGAGGGTCTTGTGCACGTTAAATCTGTAGTGAATGTGAAGAGTGGAGTGGCAAACCAGATGTAGTCCTTGTCATCTGACATTAGTTTTAAAATTACGAGGTAGACAAAGAGCAAGCCTAGATTTGTATCCTCTGGTGCTGGGCTTACCCGTAAGTGATTTGAACACCTCGGGTCGCTGGTCCTCCCCCATCCCACCTCGCTTCGCCGCGAGTTGATTTTATAAAATCTAAATAGTTTCATTTTCTCTCTTTTTTTAATTTTAAACCAAATATACATGCATTTGAATATCATCCCAAAATATATACATACTCTACGTCGACTAATCCAAGACAATATTGAGTATTTTGTGTTACTCACACTACGCTAGCAGATGGTTAACGAGGACTGATGAGAAAAGTTTAACTCGTGTCTTGTTGTGCTCGACTGATTATGAATCTTACTTTTTTATATTTAGAGAGTGAAAATAAATAAAATATTCAAGTTTAAAAGAGAATCAAGCATTTAGTGTAGTAATGTATTATATAATTCAGTGAATAATGTAACTAGAAATATGCGTATTATGGATATGAAAGGAAAAATAACATCTGTAACATATTTTGTAAAAATCCTTTGCTTTCGAAAATATAACCAGATTGTTAATTTATCTTTAGAAATATCATCTGCAGATTTTTTTAAATTCAAATATATATATATATATATATATATATTATTATTTTGTTCTATAATGCTTCATATTGTGTATTATTAATATTTCATGTGCTCCATCCTACACCAATTTCTCCAATGCAGTAATAAATAGCAAAATGAAATAAATTTTAATGTATGAAATTGTTTTGAGGTCCTACAAGTTAACTTTGCACTGGTTCCCTCTTTAGTTGGAACCGATATTCTGCCCCATTGTTCATAAATTCGTGAATTTCGCCCCAGACATTCCAGAGGAACTATTAACATAAGCAAGATTTTAGATACTAGACTCATATGTGAATTAAAAAAAGGGTAGGTAAAATAAAACTGGCCCAGGAATAACATGGAATTGACCCTTGTTAATGATCGAAGTCACCAGTGACCCCTTACAGAAAATACTGGAAATAGCCACGGGAGACGTCGTTGTAACAACCGGTTGTCGACACGTGTCAGCGCATGCTCTGTCCCGAGTTCTTTGTTGGGTCATTAAGTTTGTGTGAGTGAGAGGTGCTGATATGTTTAGTGACCATTTGAATGAAACATAAAATGATGTTCATGATAAATCAACGCGTGTTCATTGTTGAGTGCTTTGCGAAGCACAATTCAATAATCCTCCCACATTGGAACACATCTACAGCAGAACATTTCAAACACTATTATCTCTCAAGCCGAGTTGCTACGTATGTCTCACGGTTTGATAAATCGAGCACAGCACTGCTTGACGTCAACTGTGGACAGTTCCAGCATTTTCTGTCGAGAGCAGTTCTCCTGTTCATTAACAAGAATCAATGCCGCGTCATAAATAATTTCTCAGCCAGTTTTATTTAGCTCACCTTGTGTGTTGGTGTAGATTTTCTTTTCTTTTTTTTTTTTTTTTTTTTTTATCAAGAAAATCTTTTTTTAAAGCTGAAATTATTTCTTTGGAAATGATCAAATATATTAAGAATTAAATATTTGGATTTATTAATAGTTCTTATTGTTCCCAAATGCAATGAAAATTGGAATTTGGACCCAGATATTGAAATTCGCGTGGTGAATTAAAATTAAAATATTCAAATTCTTATTTTTCTTATTGCCGTTATTTTAACACTGTTATTAATAGAAATAAGTTACAAGTTTTTATGTCGGACTACCCATATAATTAAATCATGCGAAAATCAATATTTGAAAAATTATAACTCATAACCTAATTTCTGAAATTTTATAAAATTTGATATTGTTTTTATTTCGTTTCGTATAAGAGTTTGATTTAGGAGTTTTCAATGATTAGTATTTTTAATATATTCATGCAATTTTTTTAATTTAATTTGACTGAGAATCTGTACTTGTGAAAATCTTATGTTATCATTCTGTTTTGTAATAACTTTGTAAGTATTCCGAATAGACAAAAATAATCTGGTTTAGAAATATAATTGGAGCCGATTCTTTTTATACATACTAAAATACATGCCTATCATGCCTTTTGAGTACAGTAATTTTTGTGAGTTGGGCATTTTTCACAGAAAACTGTATCAAACGTACACATAGGTTTTTTTTTTTTTTTTTTCAAATGAGCAATTTTTATAGTTTTTTTTCATCAAGTCACTTGCAAATATCGTTACAGTCAATCGTTTACATGTGTTTATTCAGAAAATTCGTTTCGACACAGATGCACCTTAAAATCTTACAGAAAACTAGAAACACGTGACTTAATTCGACTTGAATCTATATTTATTATTATAATGGAATTATTATGCTAAGAATTTTTCATAATAAATAATTGTACTGGAATGTAAATATTTCTTCTTTTTTTTAAAAAAAAATTATTTATAAAATATTTATTAAGCTTTGCATGAAAATCTTTCTGTATCTTGTGCATAATCGTAAATTCTTCTAAGAAGTTCATAACATTGTTTGTTCCATATTCATCTACATATATTATTTAAATCTCTTTGGTTTCGTTTCGTTCTAGGAATTAATGATATCCATAAGCGAAAAATTTAAATCTGAATAATGCAGAAAAACAAAAACAAAAAAAAATTTATTTATATCTTTTCCTTGTAAAATACCAAAAAAAAGAGTCCTTTGTGTGTCTGAAATGTTTTTCTTGGAAATTATTTAAATATTTACTTTTCATCGTCTTTTGTTATAGATATAAAAGCGTTGGATAAAAATTCAGGATAATATCCAGATGAAAAGGGTCTTTTGAATGATGTGCATGTTTTCCTTTCTATGTAAAAATGTGTTGTTTCCAGTTACATGTTAGGTTATATATCTGCGCATAAGTCATTATACATATTAATCCATGCGATTCAAATACAGAAACAGCATTACGGTTTAAAAGTTTTTGCTTGCAGAACAAATCTTCCTTTAAAATTGAAAGTAGTAGTTAATAAATAAATAATTATATTTTATTATTTGTTATGTATCTTTAAATATTTTATCACATCACAATTGTATAAGCTCTTAAGTCCCAGTTAATTAAATACGCATGGATGTTATAAAATTATATTAAATTTGCTTATAATAATTTTTAAACACCGACAATTTTTAAGGAATTTTTATTTATTTAATATTTAATGCATTAATTATAAATTTGTGTTTTGAAAATATGTGTTTTCTAAAAATATTGGTAACAAAATGATTAAGATATTATTTATATGTGCAGTTTATTCAATATTTTATGCTATTAAAACATAGAACTATAAATTCAAATGCTTGTTAATTCATTCTGGAGATTTAAAGTAAGAACAAAAAAGCTGTTTTTCAAATGTTATAAGCATTGTATGCTGCCATGTGTTAAAGTTAGTTTTGATTTTGTTATCATTTGCAGCCAAATCAAAATTTGATTGCATTCACATCGAGTTGTCGGCACAATTTTGCGTCGATGAGACTTTGATTCTTCATGATGCATCAGAATTCAAGCAAAACTCAAAACGTTGAGTTGCTTACAGTGAATCTTTTCCAAAAATGCGAAGATGGTCTCATCGGCCGGAAATGTTCTGACGAAAAATTTTTGAGGTGTGAAAGACGCGCGTCAAGATCACGAATAGAGTAACTGAGACTTAACCAGCTGTGTGGTAATTCGTGGGGCTTTCTAAAAACAAACAATTTTCGATGCTACCAGCAACGTCTCTTGGAATTTCTAAGGATTTGTTGAACGATCCTTTGTATATTTAATGCGAATATGTGATTTGAAAATAAATATTTGCTAAAAATAACATTAATAATTGAATGTTATCTGAAATGTTATTGATATTTACGGTCTGTTCAATGTTTTATATCATTAAATACCGAGAAAAGTTCTTTTCCGTATGCTTTCTAATTTTCTTTCTAGAAGTCAATGTTTAATATATTTATTGTGAATATGTGGTCTGAAAAGTAATGTTTTCTAAAAATGTAGATAAGGATATACTTGAAATGTTATTAACATTTATAGTCTATCCCATGTTTTTATGACATTAAAAACGTAACAAATTTTTTTTTCAAATGCTTACTAGTTCGTTCTAAAATTTCAAAATATGGAACAAAAAGGTTTTTTGTCAAATGTTCACAAATTTTCGTTCTGGAATTGAATGTATAATTTATTTATTGTGAATGTATAGTTTGAAAATAAGTACTTGGTAAAAATGTGAGCAATTATATATCTAAGATATTATCGATAATTACTGATTATTCAATGATTTTATGACATTTTAAACTTACGAGTAGAACAAAATATTTCTTTTTTAATTGCTTATTATAATTTTGTTGTGGAATGAAAGGATTAAGTATTTCTTACAAATATGTGATTTAAAAATAAGTGTTTGCTTAAAATGTGAGCAACAAAATAATTAAAATTTTATTGATATTTACTGACAATTGAATATTTTACTGTCACTCACAACAGGGAGCCAAAATATTAATTTTCGAATCTATGAAAAAATGATTTTTTTTCTTTTTTAAAGATTTTTTTTTAAAAAAAATAATATTTAATCTTCTATCAACTTTTAAAATGTTACTAGTGCCTTGGAATATTTCGTAAACATATCCAATGCTGAAATTTTCGTAGCTCCAGTCCTGTATTTTTTTTTTTTTTCCTTTTGCGACGTAAGGTGACATCAAGTGAAAACTTCAGAATGTTTTTTCCACCTTACATGCTTGAAAAAAAGAAAATATTTGCCTATATTGTTGATACAAACATTCAATATTTATTTGGAGTGGGTGTTTTGGACGATTCGTGTAACTACTGCAGTTCTTTATTTTTCTTTTTGAATATTCAGATCAAACAGTATTCGTTATTTTGTTCCGAAACAAATATTTACCGTAGTTTTTTTTCTTTTCTTACATAGGCAATGAAGGTTCTTTCAAAGAAGAAACTTATGAGAAGAGCCGGTTTATACGGTAAGTAAAGGAAGAAAAATTTTCTTGACATTTCCAAGCAAAAGAAGACCATCTTATTAAAATCCGCGATACTCCTATTGATTCGAATATCATGTTATCTTTTAGTTCCTTTTAATCTTTTTTTGATGGGATTTATTGACAATATTTATAATTTGAATCATTTCAAGTTGTGTTGTATAAAATACTAAATAGAAATTAAAAAGACAAAAGATTTTTCTATGCTAAGTTTTACAATGAATAAGATTTAACAATCAAAGCATCTAACTGTTTTAAAATAATTTTAAAATTATACAAATATTAGACTAAAGCAAACGATAAATTATTAAATAGAATATTTTTAAGCTATATATTATTATTGGTACCATAATATGACGACATTACGGTGCATTTCACACTTTATTTTGAAGAATGGTCAGGGTTTGAAGTTTAATAAAAATCACTAATTAATGAAATTAAAAGTAATTAATGGGAGAAAATTATGTTATTTTGAAATGCGATACTTCTTTTTATATTCGAATATCTTAATATATCTCCTTTTCTTTAGATCTTTTTGTATTACGATGGATAAACAACATTTATCTAATTATAAAAAATGTAAGTTGTGCAGTGTAAAATAAAAGTGGAGATATAAAGAGTGCTTATTAATAGAATTAAATGCTTACATTTTGTAATATGTATAAGATTTATCAGCATGGTGTTATATTATTCATTTACACTTTGACAGCATAATTTTACTCTCATTTTGATATGCATGTTATTTAAGGGTATTATTCCAATTTGTAGGCGACCGCGTTAACCAATCTGTCATCTTCCTGAGCTCTTAGTCAGCGTTGTTTCTGTTGGGTCTTGGGTTCAAATTTGGATGCCACTAAAGACCTATCGCGTTACAGGGATGGTGCACGTTAAATTTGTCATAGTTCCATGTCTCACTTTGGAGTGATGTTGAAGTTATGAGAGTGGGATGTCATCTCAGTTAATTTTGAACTTTTCTGTTTGATCGTGGTTCAAAATTACAAATTTCGGCGCACTGGCCTGAGTATTGCTTTTAATTGTGACGTTAATGCTATAATCAATTCCAAATTTTAAGGACTGCGATATCCATAAATTGAGGTCCCAATTGCAAGGAATATTGAGTCCTGATTCCTCCAAGAAGCTGTCGTATAGAATAATTAGGACTGCGGCATTAGAAATGTATATAAGCTTCAAGGTACTTACGGTGTTTTGTTTGGAAGCTACAAGATAACGTATTAGAAATAATTTTGCCCTAGTCATCTGATCATAATTAGAAATCTCAAATTCCTTTGCCAGTAATCTTCGTGTAACTTTAAGGTGATGTTGTTCAAATCGAACGAATTAAAAAAAAAAAAAAAACCTTTCTTTGATTTTAAATCAAAACAGTACACCAGATTATGCTATATTAATTGAATTCTTTCCTACTGTATATTTTTCACTGTATATTTTTCTAAAACAAACTTTAAATTGAAAGATTTATTTAAATCTGGAAATGAAAATTTTTGGAAAAAGGAATCCAGATATGTGGCCATCATATCGAAACTCATAGTTCCAAAAAAAAATAAGAAAGAAAATTAAATTAAGATACTGATAAAGAATTCAATTAACAGAAAGAGAAAAGTTTTGTGGAAAAAGAAAAGAAAGCAATATAACATTCTTCTTGTTTGTCTTTCTCGGTTTTTAAAATCAATATCATTTGTATTGATCATCCCGTCATGATGACTAAAAATTACATCTTTCCACTCAAACATGGATTAATACCCATTTTTCCAACCTTTCTTGCTTATATATTTCCTACTAATGTTAAACACAAATAACTATATTAGATGGACCTTTCCCTAGATGTAATGCATCCTGATTTGACCGTTTTTGATAATAACTTATATTTTAACTAACCAGTCACATCTTTCCCTTAGTTTTCTGTTCCCGTATGCTTTCTTCTATAGTTATAATTTTGTGACATAGTTAATTGCAATTAACCGCATATTTCTCCAATTATCACAAATTTTGTGTTTGTGACCTTAATTTTGGGCACCAATATAGCTGAAGAGTGGTGAAAGGAGAATTCCAAAGATAGGGGTAAAAAAGAGTTACTACACGAACTTGGAAAAATGACGTTGAGGATTTCAGCAATAATTTATGTATCTGTGCAAAAATAAATTTTTATTTTACACAGTTATACAATCCATGTGTTTATTATTTCTTTCATCCAATCCATGTGTTTATTATTTCTTTCATCTGAATTGTCCTCCAGTATGCATGTAATCAATTTGATTTAATGAATCGTACACAAGTAATAACGTTATAATCAAATCTATACCAAAATTCAGATTTTATTGAAGAAAAAAAATCACAACCGCGTATTCTGTAATCATTTTTACAATGTAAAATTTATTGCGCAGTTTTTGACATACTTGTCTGTTACAAAGATCAAAGACTTATACCCTGCATGTAAAATGCGAGGGAAAAAATTCTTATCGCATTTACCGCAAAGACATTTTCTTCTGTAACTGGCAACGAAAGCAAAACCCCAGGTGTGTCATCTAATGGCTGATAGAAGAAGTGGTTCCTGAGTTCGCAGTTCGTTTGATAAGCCATCGCTTCGCAAATTCCCTTTATGATCGTGACAAAACGCAAACTATGGGTAACCTAAGAGGAGGTAATTCGATTTTTCGGCAGAAGTATGTTCTTGTCACATTCCATTACGCTAACGTTTGCTTTTTTCCTAGAGTAACTTGATCGGGGAGATATTCATATCTTTTGCCGAAGGTATTTTGAAAAGGATGAATGGTGAGATAGATGGTGGTATCTTTGACACTTCCTGTTCAAAAGGTGTCACATCGCCCGGTGATTTTT
Organism: Nephila pilipes; assembly: GCA_019974015.1. Lineage (NCBI taxonomy): Eukaryota > Metazoa > Arthropoda > Arachnida > Araneae > Nephilidae > Nephila > Nephila pilipes. The sequence continues at coordinate 166,538 of BMAW01125748.1, read as the reverse complement.
TAAAGTAGGAGAGCTTTTCGAAGTGCTTTTGGATGGGGAAGTTTTTAGAAAATGAGAAAATGTGTTTGTTTTTTCTTATTAGATTTTCGGAAAAGCAATTATGCGGTTCTTTAAAATCACGATAATAGGAATAATTAACTGTTTATTTTGAAAATTCTGTAATGAATTGCAGACTGAAGAATAATTTTTAATGCTAATTCTGATTTGTTTATTTTATTAATAAAGCTTTGGGAAATGATTTTAAATAGCTTAAATTGAGGGCAAAAATATTTCAAAAAACATTTGTTTAAACTTACTCTTGCGGGGTTGCAAAATTAAAAAATATATATTTATCCAATGTAGCACATTTTTCGTAAATATTTTTTTTTATATATAAACGGAGTCTCGTTCAGTTTATCAGTATTTAAATTCCAAAATGGTAAATTTTCATATTCTGTAAAATGTTATAATTAAAAAGTGTAGTGTAAAAAAAAAAATACAACTACTCTTTGAATCAAATAACATTTTGTCTTTTATATTTCATGAATATTCTTCTTAATTAAATTATTGTATCAAGATATTTTTAAATATGATACTTAATCATTTAATTTCTGACTTTGCCATTATGTTTAAATTATGCATATTTCAAAAAGAAGGTTAACTATTCATTGATAAGTAACATTTTTATTTTTCTTTGAAAACTCTTGGCATGTTTTATTTCTTGGTCATTAAATTAATCTTTTTTTTTTAATTGTTGTTATATTTCGCACTTTAAATACTTCAGATTTGTCAGTTATTAATTTATTTTATTGTGTTGCATGAAATGAATGTATCTGAAAATAAAACATCAACAAAATGTATAATTTTATTTAATTTAACTCATATAAGTTGTGTCTGAATGTCATTTATTTTCTTTAGCCTAAGACAGAAAAGAAATAAATGCAAAATGTATTCAGAATATGTTACAAAACTAAAACGTGTTTTTTTAAAAAAAAATGGTACTTTTTTCGGATTTGATAGAAACACTAAACAATTTGAAAAATTAAAATGCAATTTTTATTCTTGCTTAAATTCTTTCCCTTTCATGTGTTTTATGGAAAACACACGAAGTCTAGAAAAAAAGGAAAAATTCTTGTTCACATAAATTTGAAATAATTATTCAAAACATATTATTTATACTACAGCTTTTAATTAATTTTTTTCTTAAAGTTCTGAATTGTTTTTTTTTATTTTGTTGTTGTTTATTCTCGTCATTAAACATGTATGGATTTACTATCAAACTACTTAGCTGAAAAATTATATATTTATTTTAAAACTCATCACAATCATTGATTTTTACATTCAATCACTTGAGTAAATTTCCTTGAAAATGTATTTACAGGTAACTAGTAGACAAAATAATGAAAACGCTTGCAATCTGTATCATTATTTCTATGAATATGTTGTTGGTCCACCATCAGTTTCACATATTTTATATTATTTCCCCTTATAAAATATCTGCATATTCTACTTTTGATGAAGTCTTAGGAATTTGTCGTTTCATTTATTACTCTTAGATATTCGCATAAAATTTAAATAATGTTAAAATGTTTTGACCTAGGGCAGCATTGAAACTATTTCACTTCATTATTTTGTTCATTTACTTAATTAGTGATACCCTTAAATATATGGATGGGTCCATTGCCTGTCTTTGACAAGAAACAGCTCGTAGGGAAGATTTCAGCACTATTTGTTAAGTGTGATCCTTGAGTACACTCAAATAGATTTAGATTGTTACCTTATCCTTCTTGGAATGACTACTAGTCCTGAAAAGGCCAAGAAATAGCAACCAACACCATCAAAGATGAGTCGCCATGCCTTACTGTTGGAACCCAGCAATTAGGATGAAATGCTTCCGCGGAACGTCGCCAAACATAAATTCTTCCTGTGGTGAGATATAAAAGGGAAGACGATTGATCATAATCACATCTTTCCAAGCACAAAAGGTTCCAGTTTTGCTGCTCTATCCACCTTTATATCGTTTTTCTTTCTTTCTTTCTCTTTTTTTTTTTTTTTTTTTTTTGCGTTAATACCAATTATAGGATTTTAGCTTTAAATTCAAATCTGTGTAGCTACCGATGAACTGTTCTGCTTGAAATGGTGATCTTCTTGACTTTCATTGTGGATTTACTTTTTTTGTTGAATTATTTGTGCCATTGCTCACGATCCCTGTCTGGTGATTTCCTTATCAGTTCACTTTCCACATTGTTCATTTTTTTTGTGCCTTGCGTAATTTTAGAGACATTTCCTCTTATTACACTCGCAATTTCGTGTATTTTATACAATAGGTGCCACTCTAAGTGAGCACCAATATTCCTAATTTTCTACAGGTCGCTGAGTTATGATATTTTAAAATAATATTACACATTTAGTGTCTTATCTGTAACTGTACGATTTGTAGTAGATAGTTGATTTATTACCCTACTCCTACTCAGGCTAGCCTCCCATGGTCTAGATAATGCGTATTTGTTTTATAGTTTGGTTTTTCGATATACACAGATCAGGTATTTAAATTTTTCTGGAATTCTTTTGACTAAACCTCTCATGTAATGAATATCACCTCATAGCTGAGGGAGGAGAAAAGTTTTACAATCAAGAGTCTATTGTGACTTTGTACCTTTTTTGACCACAAGGAGGCAAGATAATTATCTATTAAAAGGATGAAAGGCTTAATTTTGGATAACAGTGCCTATCACCTACTGTGTGAGTGCTCTGTGAAATCAAGACACTGTGACGGTCTTAATAAAGGTTTGACTATACCATCACCGTTTCTTGGTAGAAGGTTAGCATCCTAATGATGTTGATATTGTAGCAATTAAGCTGTGATGTTAAACCCATTGTTAATCTAAAGGGCGAGTATTCATCCACTTGAACACATGTAATACATACTAAAATCTGTGGATTCTACAAACCCTAAAGGATCACTTTTTCTTCAAGTATTCAAAGCCTATGTGATGTGCTGGGGTGTATCACTGATATCCAATAATTAGTTTTAATGGTGAAAGAATAGACAAAGAATATTTAATAACACGCATAACAGAAAAATTACTAATTAAACTTCACATTAAGTATAAGAGTACCTTTTGCGCTTCTTCAATAATTATTTCCATTATTTTGTTTATCATCTTTATATCAATACACTGTTATAGTAATTATTTTTTAGCTCTTTAGAAGCATCTTAAAAATGATCATATTATATTTCATTTTTATCTATTGCGTACTTGTAAATACTTCAAACTTACATTTTTTTCTCATGGAAAATTTTTAACAATTAATGATAATTGTTTATATTGGTAGTTGGTATGTTAAAAGAAGAATCAGTGAGTATTGAGAATGATTATTTTAAAGCTTGTTTTACAAACATTTTCCTAAATTATTTTATGAGTATACACATTTTTCTACAAGTACTAGTTAACCTGTTATTTGACATTTTAGATCATAAGTTAACTGATTAGTTTTTTAATATTTTTTTCTCTCACCCTTTCAAACGTAAATTTCTCCTATATTTCATTCGCTCATAAAACATCTCTCAATTTTTTTAAAAAGCAATATTTATACAGATGACTATGAGCCCTTAGAAGGAAGCAGAAAAAATCGAGAAATTCAAAAAGTATAATTCATCTTTATTCTATTTCATAAACATTTGTCAATGTTCCAATTTATCTTCATTTATTTTAAAGTGTATTTTTCCTAAATTTTACGAATTTGCTACTTTAATTAATTTTCATCCCAACAAAACTTTGTTTCATGAAGTGCTAAAGAATTAATAAGATCTTTAGTAGGGCTCTGCGACTAGCTAGTTGTTCGTTCCTTTTCAGTGTTCTTTCCAAATGGCAGTTTAATTCCTATCGGATTTGCAAATGAGATGCAGTTTCTTAAAAAGTTTCTTTTGAGGGTCTGCAGGGAAGAAAAAGAACGAACTTTCACATTTGGAATTTTCTTTGTATCCGCGCCTTTAATTGAGATTTGGGTTCTTTGGTATCTCAAAGGTCAAGATCTGAAATTATTCATCAAGGCTCTTCTCTTTAAAAACAATTAGCACTCTTCCTTGTCGATTGCCTTATATAAAATCTCCTCGACTAACAAATGAGTTCCGTTTCGGCTAGTAGGTCGTAAGTCGGATTTGTATTATTCAGTACCATTTTCATTCAAACGGATTATAAAAATTCTATATAAAAGTCAAAAATTAAATCTATGCGTATATAATTATTATGCATATTGCCAAAAATCCATACTAAGCAGTGGCGGCGATTGGAAATTAAAACTGTGAGGGTGGAGGGCGAAACAAAATATTTATATACGACAGAAAATAGGGGTATAAGGAAGGAAGGCACGCACACAACTTAATAAAGCATAGCTGCAAAAGCGTTTTGAACGAATTTTGACAAAGAAGTAAAGGTTGAATATTTATATTCAACCTTTAGTTAGAGTAAAACTGTACAATATAACATGGATCAAGGGACAATGTTGCACATATACATTACAAAGACTTAAAAGTATTTAGAGTGGAGGGGGGAGGGAGAAATATGCAGTGATAATTTCATGAAAAAAGTATAGCCTGCTTAAAATTTACTGAACTCCTAAAGGATAATTAACTCAAGACCTTGTTTTATACCCCATTACACTACAAAATTTCCGAAAAAAAATAAAAAACACTGTAATGGATTTCTAATTTGATTGATGGCAAATTATAACGTCTTACTCAGATGCAACACAAGGGCTCTGAAGACGGAACTCGTAATTTGAACCTCAGCAAGTGACGAGGATGACACCTGAACTGGCACCACCCTCTCTAAATTTTCTCATCAATTGGAGAATTTGGAGCATCATCAGATTTAATACACATCAGCTCCTCTATGTGTCGGGTCTTACTGCATTAGGACTCGAATTCTCGACACAACGGAAACGACGTCAGCCACGAATTCGCGACCTTCACAACTAGGCTATTTAGCCGTTCAAAATGATATAATTAATTACATTACACAAAGAAAAATATGTAATGTAAAATAAATTTTTTCAAGGCCTCGTGTAAAATCTATCTGTTTCAAAACAATTTTAAGAGCGTTTGCTTTCGTCTGACGTAGACTACTACATTTTCATCCAAATTGAGATCTTTCTTTTCAGTGGCGAAAATTGCCAATGTTACCAACGTTCGTGAAGCATTGAATTTGTTAAATGAAATGTCACTCGTTTCAAGACACTAAAAGATCGTTCTGTCATAGCAGTGCAATCAGGGACGGTTAAAAACAACTTCAAAAGCTTAAAAAGACTTAGAGAAACATTATAGTTGTGGTTGTATTCATTTTTGAAATGCAGCATGAACTTTGATATCTATTTACATTCTGTTTCTTCAGACTCTTTCTTAAAGAACGCATCCATTCCTGATAATAAAGCATCATTTTTAAGACTTAAACGCTTCACTCACGGTTGAACAAGCTTCTTTGATAATGTGTATACAAACCGAGTTGTTCTTCATTTAAGCGGTCAGTAATGTTTCCCAAAGGCGCCGTAAAATTCGCTTTTTTATTTTTCAAAACCTGAATGTATCGTCTCTGCGGGCTATCTAGCAGAGGATTATAAGACGTTCTTAAGTAAAATTCCTGAGGTGAATCAAGATCTGGATGAGAACATCTCCTCCACAAAGTTTTGCTAGAATTTTTTTCTTGTTTCAAACAGTTGACTTACAAGAAAAGTATTTCAGACAAAAATTTCTTTTTTATCATCCATTCTAAAATCAGCCATAGATTTTATTATTCTCCCCTTTTTTGCAACTACTACTTCATTCATCTATACAACATGGTTTTGTATGTATTTTGAAGTATATTCATGTTTTCAATTTCTTTAGGTAAGTACGAGAATTATGAATCACAGCTATTTTAGTGACCTTTTTTTTTTCTTTCGTGGGGTTTACTGTCTTTGCTAAACATGAATGACGCGATCCAAGGATACCCCAGCAATAATCTTCTTCTTCTTCTTTTTTCTTTTATCAATCTTCAAATCAGCCAATGTTTTTTCCTGTATCTTCCTTTATTCTGCCTGGACTACTGTTTTAACAAATGTTTGGTGCAGTTTTGGCTGGATTTGGATATTGCGGTATAGACCTTAATTGTCATTAACTCGCGTTTTTTCCTAAAAATAACTCTGACTTAAAGATCACTCTATCAAAATCATAAGCTTTATCACCGTTTGGAAGTTTGTAGTTCCAATTATCTGTAAAGTATGCTTTATATCTACTTGGTGCTGTGAATAGTTTACAAGCGTTTGTAACGGCTGCTAAATCGTGTGTCGCTTTGTGATATGAGAGACAAGCCATTCCTTTAATCACTGATTGAATAAATTAATTCATTTCATTTGAAACATACTACATGTTGTATAGAAGAAGATCAATTAACAGAATATTTCTTGCACGAGTCTAACCACTGAGCCGCGATGCTTGGAATTACATCTTTTGCTTATTTCCGCAAAATGAATTTTTCAATAATTAAAGAAATGAAAGAAATTATAATTAGGTGATGAGACAGTAAGATGTATACAAATGTTTTGTTTCTAATTCCTAGTTTTAGACGTCTCCTTCCCGAAAAAGAATAAATATTCAATTTCTTCCTATAAAAGAGTCTCTCGTGAAGGCTGATTTCATACGAGATTATAAATTCAGACTTCTTTAGTTTGCTAAGAAATAGTTAACTTTTCAGTATCTTTAAGTGTACGGAATTGTGGTATCCTATGGTTAGAATCGCATATTTTATAGCTAACGACACTCGATTTCAGTTTTCAATTCGAATCCTTATTCCTTCTTGCTGCAGATCAAACTAATATAGATCTCAAGAGTCCTGATTCGGCATGGTAAGGAAGTTTAGAGGATAAGCATCCTTCTGAGATGTCATTTTCGTCACATAATCATTTCGTCACATATTTCTTAACTAAGATGTCCGGCATCGTTAGCTCTTGAATAGTTCTAGATTATTAAATTCATCATAACTTGCCTCAAAATCAGAATTTTGTGTGAAATTAAATGTAACAAAATTTTTGTCAGTTAAAATAATGGACAAAAATATTCCCCTGTTTGTAAAATGTATAATGTATTGATAAGAATCATCAAAATGTGCAAATATAATTTAGAATAAAATATTGGTTTCAAAAAATGCGTAGACAGAAATTATTAATTGAAGCGTATTTTTAGAAAGGAAAGATAATTAAAATGGAAATTAAATGGTTATTTCTCTCGTAATAATATGAATATCTAACTTCAATTAAAAAAAATATTTAATATCCTTCTAAGTCGTTGTGTGAGTTGTGTCAAAAAGTTGTGAGAAGTATATTTAAATAAATTTATAAGACATGTGGTACGAAGAATTAAAAATTCAATTGAGGAAAAATTATTACATTTAAAAAATAATTTTAAGTTAAAATTTTGAAAGATGTACTTTAACATATTTGATAGAAATAGCATTATAGTGAGAAGAAATGTGTTCATTCTCAAAGGAGGGAATATTGTTATTATTGTACGGTGCACAATTTTAAAGGGAGTCGGTACCCCCATACTAACAATGTTCAATTGAGAATATTTGTGTACCTTTTCCTGAGAAACTATTAGACAAAAAAAATGTTAATTTTTTATCTGCAGATTACAAAGGTATTTATTTCTCTACGGAAGGGCGATGTTGAAAATATATAGAGTAGTTTTTTTAAAAAACGATTTTTACTGAATATCACTATGAATTTATTGAATATTATTACTTTTATTACGATTTCCGTTCTCTAGCCAGTTTTCTTAAAAATATTACAAAATTTTCACTTCAGTGTATAGAGTTATGTATCAGGAAAAATGGAATTTCAATATAAGGCCATACCTGATTTAAAAAAGTTATTCTTCGTAAGTTTTATTAGCTATATTTTTCTTAATTTTATCTTCATCTCTTTTGTTAATTCCTTTTCTTCCTTATTTTCTTTTGTGTCCAGAAAACTCATAAATAGCTTTCCACAATTTTTCCCTGTCGAGGCATTTCATGGCAATTATAGCATATTCTCCTGATCTTATTTCCACATTTTTCAGAATACTCAATTTGGATGCATTACCATTACTTAATAAGCTTATAACATCATAAACACCAAGTGAAAGTGTTTCAATTTGTGCAAATCTTAATCTGGAGACACGTGACCACACGACATTGTTAAAGTTTTCATTCGGGCTCTTAGTATTCCCATGTAAACACTTTTTTAAGAAATTCAGGGTGTGAAATGTCCAAAAAAATTAGATGCATGATTTCTATGACAGTTATAGGAAGATTGTTTTTATGTATGTAAGTCTTTCCTGTTATTTCAGCTTTTTTCATGTCCACACAACAATTCTTCTTTAACAGGGCAAAAACTATGTTCATGGTATTTATCTATCGACAGTTTCTGCAGAAAATGGCCCAGATACCTTTCATATACTGTGAACACTATTTATATTCCTCAGGACAGCTAACCTATTGTATGATTAGAATTTATCTGTTTCTGCTCTGTCGAGTGGATTTTGCGACATAAACGCTTACCGTCGGATAAAAATTTCCGTTTCATTTATGTTTTTAAATGACGTAATCTTGTTCCCTTGCGCTTCATTACGTGTCCGATACATTCCAATTTTTCAATTGGACATTCATTTCCATCGATGTATTCTGTTTTTATGGCAGCAAAAGCTTTGGAGTCGCCATTCCCCAAGTATATGTGATATACCGTATATCATGCAATGTCAATGAACGTTGAAATATTTTTAAAGCACATTCAACTTCCATCTACCAACTTGGACCTTCAAAACCACGCTTTCAATATTTTTGATGATGACATTTTTGCTGCACATACAATACTTACATAGAATTCCCGCATCAATTACTTTACCTGTGTCTATGCTGGTCACAGGGATCAGACTATTTAGAGACTTATAACCTCGCTTTTTCCAAGTTCCACTTACAGAAATTGTAATATTCATATTGCTTCTATTTTCCCGTGCAGCATCCTGCGCATCATTTTGTATTGTTTCACCAGAAACAAGCTTTACAGAATTGATGAGTCTCTTATTGTAAGATGCAAATCTTTTATACATATCTGGTATTTATGGTTGCTACTTGGATTCCTTCATGATAGTTTGTAGATGAAAATTCCACACGATACGGGTAAATACAGCATTTCGAAATGAAAGAAATGCAGTGTTATTTTTCAAAACTTGCATATCCATTCCACTGTCACATTTTGTTACACCGCACATGAATCATAAATATAAATGTGTCTTTAAGTTCATTTTGTGGCTTTAGCAATACCTTTAATTTCTTGAAATGAAGAAAAACTCTTAATTTGAATCAGGAATTTGTCTTTCTCTGGCACAAGAATTCTTAATACTAATATTCATTTAATTATTATTTACATTAGCATCCAATGAACAGTTAACTATTAGTAGCAATATTTTTACCTTTGAAAAATGTTCCTTTGCATTTCTAACCCTTAACGTGATCTAAGCGCATTTTAATTTTCAATATATATTTCTAAAAAAATGTAAAAAAAAAAAAAGAATATACTTAATTTACACTGTAGTATAAAACAATCTGATTCACTGTCACACAACGAATGAACCAAATTCGCTCGTGAGAATTGTAAACAAACCTTTCAGTCACAATTACAGTTTTTCTGCAAATCTTGGCTAACTAATATTTAAAATAGTGTGTGAGGTTTTGTCATTATATCCAAGGCTTAATAGGCCAATGTTTACATTTTTGTCTACAAATGTGGGTGCGGCATTTAAGCTGATGTATCACTCTTTATTCAAAATAAAAATTAACATATTTTTTATTTTAATATTAGCAAATATGTTATATCATTGGAAAAGTTTTTAATTGGAAGATTTTAGAAACATCAAAAATCCAAAATCGATTTTTTTGAAGATATCTTGGGTATCTTTGAAGATATACCAACTCCCACATATGAGTGCTTTTCGACATAGTATACTACTAATTCTTACATATACATCGACATAGTATACTACT